>JAPXFY010001678.1:32500-33509 GCA_030674185.1 Monoplex corrugatus | reverse complement strand
CCCGCAGAAAAAGTGTTTTTAGCTACTTTCTTTGATGTAAAAAAAGCTTACGATCAAGTTTGGCATAAACGTCTATTGTTCAAAGCTAAAATCTGTTGGTTTATCTGGTAATATGTACAATTACATTAAATCTTTTTTAGCTAATAGAACAATACGGGCTAGAGTGGGAGCTAGTTATTCTACTTCACGATGCCTTGACATGGGGATTCCACAAAGGTTCAGTGATAGCACCTATTTTGTTTAATATCCTTTATACAGGATCTTCCTAAAGCTCTTTCAAATCGTGTTGTTTTAGTACAGTATGCTGATGATATATGTACTTGGATGAATATCACTTTAAAAAAGACAACTCCACAGAGAACACGGAATTACATCAGGAAGTTGTATCAAATTGATCTTGATAACCTTGGAAACTATTTTGTTAGAAAATGGTCTGTCATTATCGGCAGAAAAAACTAACATGATGCTGTTTGATCCTGGTGGTAACTCAAATAACTTACCTACTTTCAAATTGCTTGGTGAATGTTAAATTACAAACAGGTCGTAAAATTTCGGGGGAGTTACATCACGTCGAAATTAAGCTGGAATATCCATTTTGATTATATTTTAACAAAAGCACGAAAAACCTTAAATTTTCTAAAGATAATAAGCAAATTACCCTGGGGAATGGATACAAATATACTGATTCATCTGGCAACAGCGCTGGTCAGGTCTAAATTATCCTACGCGCAAGAAATTTTTTTCAATGCACCTAAATATATTACTAAAAAGATTCAGAACTTGGACTGCAAAAGTCTTAAAATTGCACTAGGTGTACCAACTCATGCTTCTACTCTGGTAACGTACAAAGCTGCTGGAATTCTACCTCTAAACAACCATCGTGAGCTAGCTACAGCAAAGTTTGCAATTAGAACTACTTCACAAGCGAATAATTTTGTGAGCAAAGAAATTAAAATCAGGTCTGATATGACTTTCCAAAACGAGCAAAAAACATTTCATCACAAATTAC
>JAPXFY010001678.1:25000-27500 GCA_030674185.1 Monoplex corrugatus | reverse complement strand
TGTATGTATGTGTGTATGTATGTATGTATGCATGTATGTATTTATGTATGTATGTATGTATGTATGTATGTATGCATGTATGTATGTATGTATGTATCTTTATCTATATACACACACATATACATATGTACACATATACATATGTATATATATATGCATACATATGATATATATATATATATCTCTCTCTGTCTGTGTGTGTGTGTGTATGTGTGTGTGTGTGTGGTGTGTGTGTGTGTGTGTGTGTGTGTGTGTGTGTGTGTGTGTGTGTGTGTGTGTGTGTGTGTGTGTTTCTCTTGGCGCTTTTTAGTTTTATGTATGTTTCCGTAACATAATAGTCATGAAAAACAAGTTAAAACAAAACAAAACCAGTTGTAGAAGCAATCATAGCTTTGGGTAATTATTGAAATTATCATCAGTCCAGGCATGTTTTTCACGCCACTGCGTGACCAACAACAGTTTCCTGAAAGCATTCTTCTCTTCTTGTTTTTGTCTTCGAATGTTTCCACGTGTAAAGATCTCATCATTTTCTCGCCTGCTTCCAAATGTGAAAGCATGGATCTGTAGTCAGTTCAATGTTTCACAGTTAAAAGCCCTTTAAGGGCAAATGCATTAGAGAGACAGAAACTTCTTAAGGTCAAAGACATTAGAAATATGATCGTGTTGTTTATTTTTGTGCGCTGTAAACTGTAGTTTTATTACCAAGCATCTCCTGATTTGACCACACCAGGAAAAAAATGTCAGAAGCAGAATCGGAAAGATGTTAAAAGAAATTTCACAACTTTTGTTTTAACCCAAGCCCTGTCTTACAGCTAATCTTTGCCTTGCTTTTCAATACGTAATATATATTAACATGTCTTGAGTCTGTCGCTCAATTACAAGAGCTAGCTAAGCCATTTGATCGGTGACATTTTCCCAATCAAATGATGATCTTTTTGTTCGCAGCAGGGCTCGTCAGACTTGCAACTTGGATTACAGTTCTTACCAGCAACAGTCGCTGTGGTGTAGTGGTTAGTGCAACGGACTACCAACTGGAAGGTTCTGGGTTCGTGTGTCCATCAATACCTTCAAAAATCATTGTGGGAATTTTCGGCTCTAACCAGCTCCTACCCAGAGTTGGGCACGCTATGAGTTTCTTTGGGAAGACTGGGACCAGAGTCGAGTCTCATCCACTTCACGGATGCGTCATTGAGGGTGTTGCTCAAATCTTCTGACCAGCACCACAGGTGTCTGTATCTCTTAGGCCTGGTTGACGCCAGGATGTATTATGATAGTAGACGTAGATAACAGCCCTGTCACACAGTCTCAATCCTAGATAGAAATCCATAGCATCATGTTTATCATCCTCATCGACATCATCATCATCATCGCATTGTAAAAACTGTGCCAGTTTCTGTGCTCATTGATGTGGCATAGAAAATAGAGAAGGGGGGGGGGGGGGGGGGTGAGCACAAAGGTAACCTCCCTGAGTGCAATGATCAAAAAAATCTTACCACCTTCTAATTTAGGAAGCGCATCTGATATGTTGTTCATAAAATGAAAACATAATCACTTTCTTCGAGAATGTACTGAGCTTCCTTTTTCAAGAACTTAGAATCTGAGTGAACACTCTGTGAAAGTCACATAGCATCCTCCCCCCTCCCCCCACGCAACTTTCTATTCTTTTCTTTTTTCTTTGTCTAGAAGTGTCTGCCTCCAATGTACGTTCTTATTTTGATTGTTCTGTTACAGAGTAGAGGGTAAACTTTGTGTATGAATTTTGTTTGTCTGGTCTGGTTGTGTTTACCCATGGCTATGTCTTTTTTAAAATTTTTAAATTTTTTAAAATTTTATTTTATTTTTAGCTTGCTTATACAAATGCGAGACAGACGACCTGCTGTAACTCCATTGGAGCTGCGGACTATCATTTGCATTACAATCCAACATGTTTTCAAAATTTATCTCTCTATCTATCTCTGTCTCTGTCTCTCTTTCTTTGTCTCTCTGTCTCTCTCTGTGTCTCTGTCTCTGTCCGTCTATGTCTCTCTCTGTCTGTCTCTCTCTGTGTGTCTCTGGCTGTCTCACTCTGTCTCATTCTGTCTCTCTGTCTCTGTCTCTGTCTGTCTCCCTCTGTCTCTCTGTCTCTCCATCTGTCTCTGTCTCTCTGTCTCAGTATCTGTCTCTCTGTCTGCCTCTTTCTCTCTCTCTCTCTCTCTCTCTCTCACTCTCTCTATACATATATATATACACATATATCAAGATATGTGTCAAGTCGAACCAGTCTCAATGAACATAGAATGAGAAATTAGTGGACAAACTGAAAAAAAGAGAAAACAAACACTGATATCAAACCTGCGAAAGAAAGGAGATGTGGCTGAAAAGTTGAAATAGAAATCGATTGGAAGGGGATGGGAATTGGGGGGGGGGGGGGGGGTTGGCGAGGAAGGACGGGAAAGGAGACAGGACCAGGGAATGGGGGGAGAGCAGGGGGAGGCAGGCATGCAATGATGTAGAGGAGGGT
>JAPXFY010001678.1:0-20000 GCA_030674185.1 Monoplex corrugatus | reverse complement strand
TGGCAGTACACTGAACATGTTGATGGCAGTACACTGAACATGTTGATGGCAGTACACTGAACATGTTGATGGCAGTACACTGAACATGTTGATGGCAGTACACTGAACATGTTGATGGCAGTACACTGAACATGTTGATGACATGGCACTACACTGAACATGTTGATGGCAGTACACTGAACATGTTGATGGCAGTACACTGAACATGTTGATGGCACTACACTGAACATGTTGATGGCAGTACACTGAACATGTTGATGACATGGCACTACATTGAACATGTTGATGGCAGTACACTGAACATGTTGATGACATGGCACTACATTGAACATGTTGATGGCACTACACTGAACATGTTGATGGCAGTACACTGAACATGTTGATGACATGGCACTACACTGAACATGTTGATGACATGGCACTACACTGAACATGTTGATGGCAGTACACTGAACATGTTGATGGCAGTACACTGAACATGTTGATGACATGGCACTACACTGAACATGTTGATGACATGGCACTACACTGAACATGTTGATGGCAGTACACTGAACATGTTGATGACATGGCACTACACTGAACATGTCGATGACATGGCACTACACTGAACATGTTGATGACATGGCAGTACAGTGAACATGTTGATGGCAGTACACTGAACATGTTGATGACATGGCACTACACTGAACATGTTGATGGCACTACACTGAACATGTTGATGACATGGCATTACACTGAACATGTTGATGACATGGCAGTACAGTGAACATGTTGATGGCAGTACAGTGAACATGTTGATGGCAGTACACTGAACATGTTGATGACATGGCAGTACAGTGAACATGTTGATGGCAGTACACTGAACATGTTGATGACATGGCAGTACAGTGAACATGTTGATGGCAGTACACTGAACATGTTGATGACATGGCACTACACTGAACATGTTGATGGCAGTACACTGAACATGTTGATGACAGTACAGTGAACATGTTGATGACAGTACACTGAACATGTTGATGACATGGCACTACGCTGAACATGTTGATGGCAGTACACTGAACATGTTGATGGCAGTACACTGAACATGTTGATGGCACTACACTGAACATGTTGATGGCAGTACACTGAACATGTTGATGGCAGTACACTGAACATGTTGATGACATGGCACTACACTGAACATGTTGATGGCAGTACACTGAACATGTTGATGACATGGCACTACACTGAACATGTTGATGGCAGTACACTGAACATGTTGATGACATGGCACTACACTGAACATGTTGATGGCAGTACACTGAACATGTTGATGGTACTACACTGAACATGTTGATGACAGTACAGTGAACATGTTGATGACATGGCACTACAGTGAACATGTTGATGGCAGTACACTGAACATGTTGATGGCACTACACTGAACATGTTGATGACAGTACAATGAACATGTTGATGACATGGCACTACAGTGAGCATGTTGATGGCAGTACACTGAACATGTTGATGGCACTACACTGAACATGTTGATGACATGGCACTACACTGAACATGTTGATGGCAGTACACTGAACATGTTGATGGCAGTACACTGAACATGTTGATGGCAGTACACTGAACATGTTGAGGACAATACAATGGATTGTTGATTGCAGAACAGTGGTCATGTTAACGGCAGTACGGTAGACATGTTGATGACACTACAGTGAACATGTTGATGGCAGTACTATGGACGTGTTGATGGCAGGACAATGGACACATCGATGGCAGTACAGTGGAAGTGTTGATGGCAGTGCAGAAAACATGTTGATGGCAGATCAATGACCACATTGATTGCAGTACAATGGACATATTGATGGAAGTACAGTGAACATGTTGGTTGCAGTGCAGTGAACATATTGATGACAAGACAGTAAACCTGTTTATGGTAATACAGAAAACTCATTGCTGACTGTACAGTGGACGTATAGACTGCAGTACAGTGATTATGTTGATGGTAATACCACAAATATATTAATGGCAGTACAGTGAACATATTGATAGCAATACAACAAACATATTACTGGTAGTACAGTGAACATGTTGATAGCAGTACCACAAACATATTAATGGTAGTTCAGTGAACATATTGATAGCAATACAACAAACATATTACTAGTAGTACAGTGAACATGTTGATAGCAATACAACAAACATATTAATGGTAGTACAGTGAACATGTTGATGGCAATACAACAAACATATTAATGGCAATACAGTGGACATGTTGATGGCAATACAACAAACATATCAATGGCAGTACAGTGAATATGTTGATAGCACCACAACGAACACCTTAATGGCAGTACAATGAAAACATTAATAGAAGGACAGTGAACATTTTGATTGAAAAATCAGCTAAAAACAACACAAAACCAAAAAACAAACATCACAGAACAAAACAAAACAAACAACAAAACAAACAAACAAACAACAACAACAAAACATAAGGCTTAAGGAAGACAGAGTCACGCCAACAATAACAGAGCTTCAACAGTACACATATTAAATGGGATCTCCGCAATTGCGTACAAAGTGTCCTTTCTATTGGACAAGAAGAAATAATATTAATATGGTTTGTCCATTTTTCTTCTATAGTCCAGAAACGTGCACGGGAGAAATTAAATGGGAAATGGGGATAGGGATCATGAGGGATGAGGGTGGGGGTGGAGGGTAGGAAAGTGGGGTGGAAGGTGGGGTGGGGTGGAGATTGTCTTTTTTTCTGAAAAGCTTGGTCAGCTTGGCGTTGGATGGCGCAATTTCAGTTCTTTGTAGTGAGGAGAGACTCCTTAGCATCGACTGGAGACTGTTCAAAGGTTTCTATTTTGTATCTGAGCGGAATTATCGATTGCAGATTTTCCTACTTCCTTCTTCTTAGAGTAGTGTCTGCACAGTCTTCTCTCTCTCTCTCTCTCTCCTCTCTCCTCTCTCTCTCTCTCTCTCTCTCTCTCTCTCTCTCTCTCTCTCTCTCTCTCTTTGTCTGTCAATCTGTCTTTTTGTCTGTCTATCTCTATCTCTGTCTGTCTGTCTAGCTGTCTGTCTGTCTGTCTGTCTCTCTCTCTCCCTCTCCCTCTCTTTCTGTATGTACGTCTGTTTCTTTGTCTCTCTGTCTCTTTCTCTCTTCCTCTCTTTGTTATTCTCTCTCTGTTTCTCTCTTTTTCTGCTTCTTTCCCTCTTTTCTCGGAATCTTTGTCACTGTCTTTCTATGACTCTGTCTTTTTGTCTGCCTGTCTGTATGCATGTCTATTTGTCTAACTGTTGGTCTGTCCTATCTGTCTGTCTGTCTGTCTGTCTGTCTCTGTCTCTCGCCCATCCCTCCCATGCACACTCATTTTCTTTTTTTTTTGTTTTTTGTGCCTTTTGGTCTCTCTGACTGTCTATATGTCTGTTTCTCTGTCCATCTAGTCATCTGTCTTTCTCGTTGTATACGTCTCTCTGCACATATAATATGGTTATCTGTCTGTCTGTCTGTTTCTCTCTCTCTTTTTCAGATAGGGATAAACATTTCTCTACAAAGTTGAGCACGTAGTTCTAATGATAGATTGATGCAAATTCAAGACAAAACCCACACGCTAGGTAGGACCTTGCCAACGTACAGTGCTGTTGTGTGTAGGTTTATAGCTTACCTCACGATCGTGCATGTATGTGTACTTCTCCATCACACGGCACTTGTAGCTAAAGCGCATATACAACTTATTCTGTGTGTCCAGAGATGGTTTTCTTGAAAAACTTAACTAAAACTGAAACCCTTGAATGTTACGTTTGGGCGTTTATTTACAGCAAGGAACACTTGTAAAACAGTTTCAGATGAGAACTTATGTTACTGTCTGTGTAATAATAATAACCTTGCATGTATGTGTGTGTGTATGTGTGTGTGTGTGTGTGTATGTGTATGTGTGTGTGTGTGCGTGTGTGCGTGCGTGCGTGCATGCATGCGTACGTGTGTGTGTATGTGTGTGTGTGTGTGTCTGTGTGTGTCTGTGTGTATGTGTATGTGTGTGTGTGTGTGCGTGCGTGTGTGCGTGCGTGCATGCATGCGTACGTGTGTGTGTGTGTGTGTGTGTGTGTGTGTGAATGCATTTTTCTTGGGTCTCTCACATCATTGCTTCCACTCTCCTTTAATTGCTCTATCTCCCAAATCTTGTGTCTGCAATATTTTCTGCTTATCTATGTCAGTTTTGATCTGCGTTGCATGGATTCACTGACGAACTACCTCTGATATAGTTTTTATTTTCTGTTTGTCGTCGTGCTGTTTGTTTGTTATTTGTTTATTATACAGAACATTTATTCTTAATTGCAACTCGGGTTTTTTTTTTATTCTATTTGGTTTCATTTATTTTATTTGTTTCATTTTATTTTGTATTGTTGTATTTTATTTGTTTTGTTTTGTTTAAGTTTTTTGTTTTCTTTTATTTTATTCTGTTTATTTTTATATGTAGGCCTATATTGTTTTTAATTAGCCATTACATTTTTCTTGGAAGCATGTACGTACGCCTGTGTGTTTCTCACAGTGCATTGTAGACAGTTGTTTTTCCCACACTGTGCAGGCTGTGTGTTTCTTCATAGACTGCATACTCTGGCTACCGTTGGCATGCATACTGGGTGTGTTCCTGTTTCCATACAAAGAAGGACTGGGCACTAACAGGTCTGTGTACTAGTTGGCCTGGGAAATCAGAACAACTCCCACCTTTCTTTACCCAATAAGCAGGAGGGGGGGGGAGGTAACCAGACAGGTTCAAACCCTGGCCTTCCAATCGGCAGCCCGCTGTTTATCCACTTTACCATCTGGCCTATCGTTAGTGTGTTTATGTGTTGTGTTTATAGATTAGCAGAACTAAAATATGTAAAACTGGTTTTAACGAGAGAGCTTAGGCTACTGTTGGTGGTGATAGTGTTGTTTTTGCGTTTTCTTTTGTTTTGTCTCTCACTCCGACTACTCCCGCTCCTCCACATTTCCACCACATAGCTTTGTCTCATTGCCCTTGTGGCTGCACTGTTTTCAACTACTCTAAATCCGTTTTTTCCCCTACGTTGTAGAGATCAGAGACGAACTGATTCCCCGTAAAGTTGTTGTAGTTGTTTGTTTGTTTGTTCCTTTTCTGTCGTTTGGTTTTGTGTGTTTGGGGATTTTTGCTTCGATTGTTTGTCTGGTTGTTTCAAACGCGTTATGGTGTCTATCTGTCCTGTATTACGACTCGTTTAAGTTTTATTATTTGTCTTTATTAGCGTTCCAAAATTTCCCGGAAACATGAATGCACTTTGTTTGACCACACTGTGTGCAGGTGACATGTTGCTACACAGTCTGCAAACTCTGTGTACAGTGGGCAGGCATGGTGGCTGTTTTAAAATTTCCATAAAGTAGTCATTGATATGACTTACAGGATCTTTAACGTAATACTCGATACTCTACAAAAGAGGTTTAGGAAATGGAAGATCTGCACGCACGTGAACCTAGGATATCAGAAAAATCTCCCCGAACTTCTCCTTTATCCATCAGGAATTCTGTCAGGTGGATCGAACCCAGACCTTATGATTTAAAGGTTGATGTTTACCCACTTGAATATAGAGCCTGTCGTGTCTCGTTTTGAAAGTGGGTAGAGCTATTTCGGAGCATCACTGGCGTCTTTGGGTCAACGTACGCAGCGTATCAGTGTTTCTTATTTTCACCTTTTATTTCTCTGTTGGTAAGGTGCTGGTCAGATTTATATAGTGAACTCATTTTTACTATCTTGTATATCAGCAAGAACCATTCTTTGATTCTTATGAGTAATGGCAACCTTTGTCGAAATTATGTGACTATACAATCCTCTCTCTCTCACTCTCTCTCTCTCTCTCTCTCTCCTCCTCCTCCTCCTCCTCCTCCTCCTCCTCTCCATATTGTTTTTGTTTGTTGTTTCTTTGTTCGTCTGTTTGTTTTACTTCACAAAATCTCTCTCTCTCTATGTCTGTCTGTTTGCATCTCTCTCTCTCTTTCTCGCTCTCTCTCTCTCTCTCACATACATGCATACATACATACATACATACATACATACATACATGCATACATACATACATACACATACACATACACACAGACATACATACACACACATACACACACACATACGTATTCGAATATATGTATACAATTTTCTATATCAATGACCAAATATTTTATTTTATTTACATATTTTGTTTGAAGTTTAATTCTTTTGCAATGTTATTTTGTTTCTTGGTTTGTTTGTATGTTTTTGTTTGTTTTCTGTCTGCTTGCTTGTTGTTATTATTTGAATAAAATCAGATTGCAAAGGCGAATGTATGATTGGACCTATATACAATCATCTATTCAGATATAAAGTTAATATACAGGTGGGGTGCAAAAGTAGGTATACAGAAAGTATCACATCATTATCGTAATGCTTAATTTCGCTCTCAATTAGAGGAGTGTGTGAATACCGAGAGCAAGCAGTTTCAGTATCTGAGGGATTAAGGCTGTGCTTGTTATTACATGTATATGCAATATTCATTGGTTTGTATAATAAATACAACGGGTATTGTACGTGTTTTCTTTTTTTCATAACTGTATACCTACTTTTGCACACCCCTGTATTATTTCAGTTCATTTCAGTTGTTTCTCTCCTTCTCTCGCTCTCACTGTTTTATTTTTTCCCTATGGAAGAAGGAGAGAGGAAAGGCGGCGAAAAGTGTTACCATGCTGTGTTCCTGATGTTCCTTTTCTCCTTCCCTTCTGTGGAAAACTTCAAGGCTTTATTAGGTTTTTCCGTTCTCAGTGTTCGTCCCCTCCACCCCTGCATCATCTAATCGTGTGGTGTTTTTGGGGAACTGATGGGACGCAGTGGCAGACAAGATCACCCATTTCTGTCTCTCTGGGGTACAGTACAACGCAGATGAAGCGTGCATGGGTTTGTCGTTTCTTTGATGTTTACAACTCTGTCTCTGTCTCTGTGTCTGTTTCAGCTTCTCTCTCTCTTTCTCTCTCTGTATGTGTGTGTGTGTGTGTGTGTGTGTGTGTGTGTGTGTGTGTGTGTGTGTGTGTGTGTGTGTGTGTGTGTGTGCCTGTCTGCCCGTCTGCTTGTCTTTGTCTATGTCTCTGTCTCTCTCCTGTCTGTGTCCCTGTCTCTATTTCTGTCTATCTGTCTGTCTGTCTGTATCTTTCTCTCTCTCTCTATCTCCCTCCCCCCTCTCTCTCTCATTCTCTGTCTCTCTGCGCGTCTTTCTTCCTTTCTGTCTCTCTGTGCGTATCTCTGTCTCTGTCTCTGCCTCTGCCTCTGTATCTGTATCTGTCTGTCTTTCTGTTTGTCTGTCTGTCTCTCTCACCTTCTGTCTCTCTGTCTCTGTCTTATCTCTGATTCCCTGTCTCTGTCTCTCTTTCTCTCTCACTGTCTATAATAATAATGATAATAATTACAATATTTATATAGCGCAAAATCTCGATAAAAATCAAATCTAAGCGCTGAACATACACTTACGCACGCGCGCACACACACGCACACACACACTTACACATGGCTATAAATGGGGAAAAAGAATAAAAGCAATGGAAAATTATAGAGAGCATATTATATACAAATATATATTACAATGTGATTCCCCTCCGAGTGGAGACAGGCTACAGAGGAGGGATGAGTGAGGTCAGGATTTTATGCAGAGGATAAAAGGTGAGTTTTGAGAGCGGACTTGAAGGAGACAAATGTAGGTTGCTGACGGACAGAGAGAGGAAGTTTGTTCCAGGAAAGTGGACCAGAAACAGAGAAGGCTCGTGGACCATAGGTATTGAGCTTGGTGCGTGGAAAGCGAAAAGTCAGAGGATCGGAGGCAGAGCGGAGGGTACGTGAGGGAACATAGATCTCAAGTAGGCTTGACAGGTAATCGGGGGCTGCGTTATTGAGGCTTTTGTAGCACATGGTGTCTAGTTTGTACTGTATGCGCTTTGATACAGGGAGCCAGTGAAGTTGTGCCAGGAGAGGAGATATGTGGTCAGCTTTTTTCTTTTTGAGTACAAGGAGTGCAGCATTGTTTTGAATGCGCTGTAGGATGTGAATGGTGGAGGCAGGAAGACCAGACAGGAGTGAATTGCAATAGTCAATGCGAGACATTATGAAGGAGAGAACGAGTTTTGCAGTTGTTTCCACAGAGAGATACTTCCTAATCAAGCTTATACGATGGAGGTGATAGTAGCAAGATCTGGCAGTTTGAGAAACAAAGTTGTTCATGGAGAGGGTAGAGTCAATGCAGACACCAAGGTTTTTAGCTGAATCAGAAATTGGGACTGATGTGTTACATAATGGAAGAGAAAGAGGAGGCAGCTGAGAAAGTTTCTGAAGGGTGCCAATGAGGATAGCTTCTGTCTTGTCGTCATTAAGCTGAAGTTTGTTGAACGTCATCCAGTTCTTAATGTCCGAGTAACACTCAGTGGTGCGAGTCAAGAGGCGCTGTATATTGTCTGGTGTGTCACTGTCTAGAAGTTGGGTGTCATCAGCATAGAAGTGGTGTTTTATAGAGTGGGAGTTGATGATGGTGGACAGGGGGAAGGTGTAAAGAGTGAAAAGAACAGGGCCAAGGACAGATCCTTGTGGAACACCACAGGTCAGGCATGCAGGTTGAGAGTAAGTGCCATTAATGAGAACAGTTTGTTTTCTGTTTGACAGATATGAAGTGAAAAAGGAGAGAGCAATGTCAGAGATGCCAAAAGTATGATGAAGTCTAGAAAGGAGAATACCATGATCAATGGTATCAAAGGCTGCAGACAGATCAAGGAGTGTGAGGAGAGAGACTTTGCCAGTATCAGTTGCAAGGAGGAGATTGTTGAGAATGTGTAGCAGGGCAGTTTCAGTGCTATGGCATTGGCGGTAGGCTGACTGGAAAGGATTGAGAAGATTGTTGGCAGACAGGTGAGAGTTCAGCTGGTTGAGGACAACTTTTCGATGTTTTTTTTTGACAAGAAAGAGAGATTAGAGATAGGCCGGTAATTTTTCAGTTCATTTGGGTCTAAATTGTATTTCTTGAGGAGAGGGTGAACAATAGCAGACTTGAAAGAATCTGGGACAGTTCCAGTTTGAAGAGAAGTGTTGATGATGTCAGTGATGAATGGGAGGAGAGTAGGGAGACAGTCAGAGTAGAGAGAACCTGGAAGAGGATCCAGTTCGCAGGTTTTGAACGACATGGATCTGATTGTGTTGAGAATTTCTTCTTGTGAGACTGGGATAAAAATAGTAAGAGGTGTGCCAGAGAAGGAAGGGTCAGGTGGGCATGGTTGACAGGGTGTCCTGTCAAGCCTGTCACGAAGAGTTTGTATTTTGGTGGTGAAATACTTGGAGAATACAGATGGGAGTTCTTCATTTGTGTGTTTTTGTTGGGAGAGGTAAATCTTTTCGTGTACCAAGGAGATGATTCATGGTTGTAAAGAGTTCTCTTGAAGAAGAGGCATTCAGGATTTTGGTTTGGAATTAGCTTGTTTTTGCAGATGCAATGAGGGTGGATACTTTTGTTTTAGAGGCTTGGAAAAGTTGCCTATGTACAGTGAGTTTGGATTTGCGCCAGCGGCGCTCTGATCTGCGGCGGGCACGTTTTGCACAGGCAATCTCATGAGTGAGCCAGGGGGTAGGGGGGCTGTCAGGTAAAAGACGAGTTGTGGCTGGAGCATGAGTGTCCAGAAGATGGTGGAGAGTAGTATAGAATTCATCGGCAAGGTTGTGTGACTTTTTAGAAAGGAGGCGGGAGGCATCAGATGAAAATGTGGAGAGGTCAATAGATTTGAGATTACGTCGAGTCAATGTGCGCGTGGTACGGGAAGGAGGAGAAATGTCAAGAGAACAGAGAATTGCAGAGTGGTCAGATGGAAGGGCTGAAGTTAGACGGGTAGAAAGAACTAGGCAGTTGTCAGTAGCTGAATTGTGGTGATCACGAGAAATGATCCAGTCAAGAATGTGACCTTTTTTTATGGGTTGGTTCAGAAATATGTTGTGTCATATTGTGATTGGACAGAGAGTTGATGATATGTCTTGTGTCATAACAGTGAGTGTTGTCGTAGTGGACATTGATGTCACCTAGAATGATGAGATTTCCAGGTAAGAGGCAGTAGTAATCAATTAGTTGGTCAAAGTCAGAGAGAAACATGGATGTGGTGAGCTTGTTGGCAGAGCTAGGTGGAGGTCGATAGACACAGGAGAAGGTGATGGGGTGAGGGGTGGATTGGAAGGATACTTCAACGTGCTCAAAAGAAGGATGGGAGAAAGGCAGAGACTGCGAGAAAGATAGGCGGGAATGGAGTGAGTCGTTGTAGAGGATGGCGATACCACCACCTCGGGATGGGCGATGGAAAGAAGCAAGCCTATATCCACTCGGAGTGGGACTCGCATGTATGGGTTCGTGACCAAGGGGGTTAAGCCAAGTTTCGGAGATAAATACAATGTCAATATGCTCGTCTGTGATGAAGTCAGCAATGACATCGGCTTTGCCGTCTTTGCACACTGACTGAGCATTAAACAGACATAATTTCAATTTATCACAGTCACATGGCGGTGGCAGAGGTGGAGATGAAGGCGGTACCGACGAGACAGAAGATGAAGGCAGCACCAGCGGGACAGAAGATGAAGGCAATACTGACGGGACAGAAGATGAAGGCAGCACCAGCGGGACAGAAGATTAAGGCGGCATCGACGAGACAGAAGATGAAGGCGGCACCAGCGGGATAGAAGATAAAGGCGACACCAGCAGGACTGAAGACGAAGGCGGCATCGACGAGACAGAAGATGAAGGCGGCATCGACGAGACAGAAGATGAAGGCGGCATCGACGAAACAGAAGATGAAGGCGGCACCAGCGGGAGAGAAAGTGAAGGCGGCACCATCAGGACAGAAGGTGAAGGTGAAGATGACAGAGGAGAAGGCGAGGTCTGCAGCAGCAAGGTCGAGGGCAGGGGCAGTGGAGGGGAGACTGGTTCAGCTGGAGGCAGGTTGTGCCAGAGACGGTGGAGACGTCTATGTCTCTCTGTCTCTGTCTCTTACTGTCTGTCTGTCTTGTTTGTTTGCCTGTTCTCTCTCTCCTCTCTCTCTCTCTCTCCCCTCTCTCTCTGTCTCTCCCTCTCTCTGTCTCTCTCCCTCTCTCTGTTTTCGTCAGTCCCCTTTGCTATACAGCGTTAATGGCAACAGAACCTGGAGCGATGCTTATGATGGTGATGATGAGAAGAGGGAAGATGATAATCATGATCTAATGAAATAATCATTTTTATTGAGCTTGCGAAACAAGACTGTACTCTACGCTTACTTTCATAAAGCAATTTGACGTTAGCCAGGCGTGAAAAAACAAACGCCTGCGGTGTTGATCAAGAAATTCGAGCAACACCCTCAATTTCGCGTTACTGAACTGGTGGTATGATGGACTCCATTGTGTGGTCCCAGTCCTCAGAACGAGCCAATCGCACATTCAGCTCTGGGTAGGACCCTGACAACTCCTACAATAATTCTGACGGGACTGTTGGGATTCGAACCCATAACCGTCCAATCTGTAGACCAATAAACCATGGCGATTACCAGCCAAATATTTCTGTACTGAGCATGGTGCCATCGCATTTCCAGGATACCTTACAGGATAACAGCGTGTCACGAGGTGATGTGACCAAACCAAGCAAAGCTCGCTTCGTTTTACTGCAGTCGGAAGCAACTACTGGGGGTTCACTAGGTATATTGATCTGGTCGATACTGACAACCTTGCGTACTTGGTAAAACATAGGTTTGCATCGGCTCTTGACTTCAAAATCACCCATCCTCTGCTATATGCAGCAATGTCTGGTTTCCACAAACCCAGAATCCATGATTTGGTATAGTGGGTGTTTTTCTTTAGTAACTACTCAGCTTATTATGAAATTGCAGGTTCCTAATAAACAAGTTAAGCAATGGCTTTTTTTTCTGTTAAACAATATTTCTATTAAACAATGGCTTATTTCTGTAGCACATGCTTTTCCACCATTTCCCGGCAGTTCTGAGTCAATGATATAATGATCTCTTATTTTCATAACATAACGCCTGGTTGATGACTTTTGATATGATTTTCACCTGTGCATACTGCACTTTGTAGATTTTGTTGAATTTGGATTGAGTATGAAATGCTGGTTTTAGATCTAATCTATCAAATGACATGTGTGGAGTCAGCACCTATGGAATTTATGATAGACAGACGTAAAATTTATAAAGGAGACCAGGAATAAAATGTGTACATATTTGAACATAGTAATGGTACATAAGCATACATACACACCTCTTGTGTATAACGTGCTCAAAAAACAAACAAACAAAAAAAGCAACGTTTCCAAGCAAGCAATCGACTGACAGAACTGACGTAACTTTTTTTGCACATGAAAAAGAAAGTATAAAAAGAGTAAATCTCAAACCTGTACCAATTTGCTTTTTGTTTGTTTGTGTGGTTGGTTGGAGGATTTTTCTTGATGAATGGCATACCGAAATACTGTTTTTTAGGCTATTTTAAATAAATGATCCTTTGAATGTATGATACAAGATTCTCTTTGGATTTTTTGTTTGTTTGTTTGTTTTTCATATTCATTATTAAAACATATTTGGAATATGTTCTCAGTTCCAAAAGAGGAAAAAAGCAGAATTGTCTGCCTTCCATTAGTAAGGATGAACAAACAGGAAGGTAGAAAAAGAAAACAGACAGAAATAATAATAATCACAGATCTTGTAAGAATAGGTCCTTGCAAGGATCGTCCTCAACAGACTAATTACCCATGTAGCAGAGCCCATCTACCCTGAGTCTCAGAGTGACTTTTCGTGATGGAAGAGACAGAGATGACGTGACTGTGCCAAACGCCAGCTGCAAGAGCAATGTTGTCAACAAAACCATAATCTCCACATGCCGTTTGTAGAACTGTTCAACATTTGTGACAATGCTAACCGGAGATCCTATGAAGGATACTTGAATGCTCTTATAATCTGTTCTCGCTTAATGTTTCCTTCCCAAAACCGCATACTAGCCAGGGTGCAAGAGAATGGGAGGTATCCAAACTCTTTCCAGTGCAGAACAGAATGAAACAATACAACACCTACACACTGATTCATCCTCCTTTACAGCAATGCTGAACGACACACTCCAGAACATTGACAAGCGTAAGTATGGAATCCAAAACAAGTGTGACTGCCCGCATTCAAGCAAATAGGAACCAGAAAAAAAAGAAAAAAGAATAAGAACGCGTATTTAATACAAGACAAGACAGGTGCAAATTTTCGGCCAACTGGCCTTTGTCAAGCGTAAGATCACAAAAAAAACCCCAAAAAAACAAACACCAGATACAAAATTTAGGAGGAAAAGACTGAAACTTCCCTGCTGCTCCGTCCAGTGTGAGAAAAGAAATAAACTGACTAAAACAACATCATAATATGTTTGTGATAAAATAATATTGATATGGCATAACCACTTTTCAAATTGCAGAATTCATCTCATTTCCGCTCCGACATCATAGTCACTCAAAAACACATTATGATGAAATTTTAGTCAGTTTATTCCTTTTCTCACACTGGACGGAGCAGCAGGGAAGTGCAAGTACATCAAGTTCCGCTCAGATGAAAATCTCTTCAATCTGCGGAGAGTCCAAGCCAAAAATCAAAAGCGCTGAAAACCGTCCTGTGGGATTTGTTTCTTCCCAACTGATTCAGCACTGTCTGCTCACTCGTACGAGAACATCCAGAGCATCACTGACCTATTTGCTACGTCCTGCTAACCCTTCAGCCTTGACATTAATGTCAGCAAGATATAGGATACGTTTCAGCCGATACCATGCAACGCTTCTGGAGCAACCGGGAGATACATGCTGTAGTAAGATTTGGTACTTCGGGAGTACAGAGAGAAACAAAGCATGTCTTGATGTTGCAAAAGGGTCGCAACCCACAAGGCTAGCTCTACCCTTTAAAGGTTGACCAAGGCGTTTTGGCAAGACCGTGTCATGACGCTCGTCACTTTTATGGCAAGAATAATTGCCTTCAGCGCCGCTAGACGTGGACTATCTACTGATGACAAATACATCAACTGGAACGGTTCTATCAAAGATGTGCACGTGAGATCTGTAACACACAAATACACAGATACACAGAGACACACAGGCACAGACACACACTCATAGACACACAGACACACACACACAGAGACACACAAACACACACATATATATGTATACACATGTACATATATGTACATACATCTATCTATCTATCTACATGTGTCTATCTATCTATCTATCTATCTATCTATCTATCTATCTATCTATCTAGCTAGCTAGCTATCTTTATATAATATACATTAATATACACATACATATACATGTGTGTGTGTGTGTGTGTGCGTGTGTGTGTGTGCGTGTGTGTGTGTGTGTATGTGTGTGCGTGCGTGCGTGCGTGCGTGGTGTGTGTGTGTGTGTGTGTGTGTTTGTGTGCATAGCACATTAAAATGTTCGCAAACATGGTGTATAAACATTAATTTAGGGAAAAATACACACACCACACATGTATTCTTTGAAAACCGCCATTTTTTCCCCTGCCAGCGCATGAAGCATAGATATGAATTTGAACTCTCATACGTTCCTCCTCCATTTTTCTGTAGATGGCAAAAGCAACTTTTTGACAGCATTTTAATATAGCGGCACAGATGTCTCTTCGACTTAATAGGTAAAAAAAATTGAGAAAATAATTATATTGAAAGCTATGCCCACTGCGGCGTGCGAGCTCCTTTCAAGCAGAAAGCATTGTTAAGCATTGACATTTAATTGGTGTATTGCGCAACTTCAGCTCTTATGCATTCAGAGTCCGTGAGCGGCCTTTCATATTTTATACTTGGGTGGGAAAATGCGATATGACAGATAGTTCAGCACATTATGACGGTTTTTGTTTTCAGATAAGAAGTTTTTTTTAAAAGGGATAAAAAAATGAATGGCGAGTCTGGACTCACTGCTACATACTGCCAATGAATTCTACTTCTTATTTTGTTTGAAACTTTTGTTTTTCTTTGGTTTTTTTTTTTACCTCAAAAACTGATTTATTTTTCATTCGTGCATTCGTTTTTGTTATTTGCATCATTACTATTAACAATATCATCACTATCATCAATAGTAGTGGTAGTAATAGTAGTAGCAGTAGTAGAAGTGTGTGTGTGTGTGTGTGTGTGTGTGTGTGTGTGTGTGTGTGTGTGAGAGAGAGAGAGAGAGAGAGAGAGAGAGAGAGAGACAGACAGACAGACAGACAGACAGACAGAGACCCAAGAAAGCCAGGCTGACACCAGAAGATGCAGTGCTAAGGTCACCCATGACAACTCCTGACTTGGAAGTACCACTGCTATTGCGATATTTGTTTCCATGGCTTGATCACTGTCCTTAATGCTCCTGTTATTGTAGTGGGGTCAGCTTATTTTTTCATAGATTCCACTCCCTCATCCCCGCCCTCTCTCTCTCTCTCTCTCTCTCTCTCTCTCTCTCTCTCTCTTTCTCTCTCTCTTTATTTTCTCTCTCTCTCTCTCTCTCTCTCTCTCTCTCTCTCTCTCTCTCTCTCTCTCTCTCTCTCTCTCTCCCCGGCTACTTGCATCTGCTTTCAGTTTATCGAAGACCTTGTCATCGCGTCGGGTATTCCTCAAGTTGGCTGAAGGAATCTTCCAGACAACAGATGGCAGAGTGGATGGGAAGAATATGTCATTGTCTAAGTCCGATAACTTAATTTTTGAAGAGTTACTATAAACAATTTGCCATCGTAAAGACAAAAGCGTCATCTGTAGTGATCACTACTTAAGCTGACCTACGACCTCTAAATGACATCTAACTCTTTGATCTCATTGGGACGAAAGTCATTTGCATTGTATGGTTTTTGTTTATTACCATCTTACCAGATGGCAGATGCACATCAGAATAGCCAGCAGAATCGGCCAAGCAAAAACGACATTCAAGAAGATGGAGAGCATTCTTACCAACAAATGCCTATCAATTAACATCAGGAAGAGAGTTCCTGAATGCTATATACAACCAATACTGTTGTACGGTTGCGAGACGTGGACAGTCAACAAGTAAAGCCAGAACAAGATTGAGGTAGCCGAGATGTGGTTTCTAAGAAGGATGTTGAGAGTTCCATAGACATCAAAGAGAACAAACGAGACGGTCTTGATGGAGGTAGACACAAGTAGATCATTCATAAGGAAGATTAGAAAAAGGCAGGCAACATTCATAGGCCATTTTATGAGGAAAGGGGAATTGGAACACCTGGTCACAACGGGAAAGCTGGAGGGAAGGGGAGCACCCGGTAGACCCAGGGAGAAGATACTAGACAGACTTGCAGAGTGGCTGAAGACAGGGAGGGTGGAAGAGATGCTTGAGGCAACAAGTGATAGAGACAGATGGAAGTCCATAATCGCCAACGCCATGTGGCAAGGCACCTAATGATGATGAGAATCATTTTACTATGATTTGCTTGCCTATCAATTAGCTTTTTGTGTGCCGATTTATTGCCCTTTTGTTTTCTGCTCTGTATATGTTGTCTCCTGTTTCGCAACTTCAGTTTTCTCGTTTAATTGGTTCAATCCCATTTCGGTTTCTCTTATATACTTTTTCCATTGTGCATTTAATTATTTCACTTTGTCGAATTTTCAATCTTCTTTAGTTTTTGATTATCATATTTTCTACCTTAAGTATGTGTTTACTCTGTATAGAAGGAGCATTATGACAATGCATTTGTTATACATACATTTCACAAGAAGATGATATTAAAATAACAAAGCCTTTCTAAAAATAAAATAGCCGAATATGAAAACATACGATTAATGAAAGAAAACAATGAATGGATTCACTTACTTGTGATCACCAAACAAGTTAATCAGACATTGTTGATTGATACACAATTCTGGAGAATCTAAAAATGGAACACAGTCTATTTTCAATCAATAGTGGATGAAACTGTATACTACACAATTACTGTTTTGTCACATACAGTTGATCAAATAGAGGAGAAGTTGTCCTATATGTTTTACCTCCTGTCCAAGAACACATTGGCCATCACGGCAAAGAAAGTTAAATCACATGTAGTGTCAACGGCCGTATTTGATCAATACTCTTTTCCAAAAAAAACAAGATCAGATGTACACGTAGAATTTATCGTTCTGCTGGAAAATCGATCTTAAGATGTCTAACTGTGCCAAAAAATCAATTTGTGCTTGGAGATTTTTTTCTCCCTGTCTCTGTCTTCGTCTCTCTGTGTGTCTTTCTGTCTGTCTGTCTGTTTGTCTGTTTGTTTGTCTGTCTGTCTGTCTCCCTCCCTCCTTCCTCTCTCTCTTATGTCTGTCTCTCTGTTTCTCTCTCTGTCTATTTTTCTGTCTGTCTCTGTCTGTCTGTCAGTCTCTCTGTCTCCATCCCTCCTCCAGCTCTCTCTTCTCTCTGTTTCTCTCTTTGTCTCTCTCTGTCTCTCTCTGTCTCTGTCTCTCTCCCCTCCATTCTGTCTCTCTGTGTCTCTCTCTGTCTCTGTCTCCCTGTCTCTGTCTGTCTGTCAATCTCTCTCTCTCTCCATCCCTCCTCCAGCTCTCTCTTCTCTCTGTTTCTGTCTGTCTGTCTGTCTGTCTGTCTGTCTCTCTCTCTCACTCTTTTTTTCTTTTTCTGTCTTTGTTGTTTTTTTTAACTTGGCATGGTTGTTATTGTAGATGATCCCGCATATTGTTTCCATCTCAGTTGCAGTATCCGTGTAACATTTCCCATGCAATTTTAGATGATGACGAGAAAGAGAGATGATATTAAAACGATTCGTAAGTGTAAGACTGCTAAAGGAAATTGTACTCTGTGCCGAAAAAAATGCGATACGCAGTGTACAAATCAGATTTTTCTGCGGTTGTTTGGCTGTCAATGTCAAGAAAATATCTATTTTCACCCAAATATCTTATCATATTTGGCCATTAGATAGTCTGTTCCCAGCATGACATGCGTAGTTGACGCAGCTCACTAACATACTTGATTTTACAAAACCTACACAACCAACGATAACGTTCATATCTTAACTATTACACCTATTCAACGTTATGCATTTTTGACTTTCCCTGATAACAGATGATTCAAAGCACGGTGTCCATTTCAAATCATAAACCGGCACTGATATATTTTTTTCAGTATGTTTCATTACTGTTTATTTGTTGTGATACTTTTATTCATTTGCTTTGTTTTGAGAAGATAAAGTGAGGAGAGGGACAAGGAGAGAGAGAGAGAGAGAGAGAGAGAGAGAGAGAGAGAGAAAGAGAGAGTGAGAGAGAGAGAGAGAGACAGACAGACAGACAGACAGACAGAGACATCGAGAGCAGTAGAGTGTGTGGGAGAGAGAGAGAGAAGAGAGAGAGAGAGAGAGAGAGAGAGAGAGAGACAGACAGACAGACAGACAGACAGACAGAGACAACGAGAGCAGTAGAGAGTGTGTGTGGGAGAGAGAGAGAGAGAGAGAGAGAGAGAGAGAGAGAGAGAGAGAGAAAGAGAAAGAGAGACAGACAGACAGAGACAGAGACTGAGACACAGACAGAGAGACACAGACAGAGAGACAGAGAGACGGACAGACAGACAGACAGACAGACAGAGACAATGAGATCTGGAGAGAAGAGAGAGAGAGAGAGAGAGAGAGAGAGAGAGAGAGAGAGAGAGATTCCTTCACTGTTACTGAGTGAAAAGAAAATTAAACTTCAAAATGTAGCAATTTAACTACTTTTGGTCATTTTCTTCGTGACCCCGTACCTCACAGTCGGGTGAGCGTGTATATAACCATGCCTCTAGAAAAAGAACGTTCGCCCTGTTGAGCAACGAACAATTTCCCACAATTGTGCAATGTCCTGGCTTTTCTGCTAGCAAGCACCAGACATGATCTCAGTTTATCGTCTCATCCACAAAGGCAGCTTCCCAGACCACCACTTTAAGTCTAATAGAATGGAAGAGGACAAGAACAAGGAAAACAAAGGGGATATCGATTTTGGACTGAAAGCTTTTTGTATCTTTTTAAAATTTTGTTGTTTTAGGTGTGCACTTTCACCGTTGAGCAATTTGTTCGCGCTATTGTGTAAAAGCATGAGCAGAATATCCCTTGACCACCATTAAGCTGCTGTTTTACTTCAGAATTATGTTGTTAACTCATCAATGTTCATAATGTTGCTCTGTCCATTGGTATCATTGTTGTGATTTTATATTGTTTCTGCTAAAACATGTTATTGCTACTACTGTTACTGTCCATGCGTTTTATGTTGTGGTTGCTGTTGTTGTTGTTGTTGTTCTTTTGGGTTTTTTGTTGTTGTTAATTAAGGATTGTCATCTTGTTGATTTACATATCTTAACCTTTGTCCCATGTTTTTTTTTGTTTTTTTTGTGTGTTTTTTTTTGTAAAGCAGATAACGTTCTTTATAGATTGAATATGGAAGTCGATATTTTATCATGAATGACTTCTTTGACAGTGTATGTGTTACAGTTCATACGTTTTCATCATACGGTTAGCCTAGACATGTCTGCCCCCTCCTTTGTTTAGTTTTAATAAATATATTACTTTCTTCTTTTCCTTTGTTTCCATGTTGATAATTTATGTGTTTTGGGTTTGTTTTTTTTTGGCTGATGTTTGTTTGTTTTTACAAAATTCATTTTACATTTTGAAGAATGGATTTCATAGTTATGTTTTATGCTTGTGATAGAGAGTGTAGAGAGTGGCAAGGACTAGGTGTAAAACACTTCCAGGAGAACCTAATGCTGCTATTCTTGACAATAAAGTGTTTTACAGTTTTTTGAGGTTTGAAGTCATCACTCTATCCCGTCTGACCCAGCTTACAAATCACTGAATATTTTGCCATCCCACGGTTGAAGACACTATTAACTACAGGTGTGCCTGTCCACTCTTATGTATCAGCAGATCTTACGTGGTGTGGTCATATGTATTTAGATTAAAACTTGCAAGACTAACAACTAGCCAG
>JAPXFY010000168.1:80000-84224 GCA_030674185.1 Monoplex corrugatus | reverse complement strand
TGCACCAAGGCGCCCTTTCCCCCCCCCACCCCCCGGCTACGGCCACACCCCCCCAAACCCCCCAAGTCCCTTTCCAATTCATCAAAGACAAAAAAAAATAAAACCCCAGGCCAACGCGTTTTCGCTGCTGGTTCGTGTGAAAAAAAACCCCCTTTTTTTTGGGAGTGCGGGGGTATTTAAAAAAAGGGGGAAAATTTTTTAAAAAATCATTCATAAACAACAATAACCCCAGGTTTAAAAGTTTTCCCTTTTTCAAAACAACAAGGAAAACGTTTAGGGAAAAAATCCAGGATAAAAAAAATCTTCTTTTTTTTCATGAACAACAAGCAAACAAACCCTATAAAAAAAATTTTTTTCCCATGAAAACTAAATTTTTTTATCTTTCATGAACAAAAAAAAAACGAGTAAATAGTTTTTTAAAAAAACTTTCTTAAATTTTCATAAAAAACAAGACAAAGGGTAAAAATTTTTTTAAAAAAACTTTCTATCATTCAAAACAACGAAAAACGATAAAAAAAAATTTTTAAAAACTTTCTATATTAAAGAACAACAAGACAAACAAAAATATGACATTTAAAACCTTCTATCATTCATAAAAAACAAACAAACGAGTAAATATGTTTTTTAAAACTTTTCATTCATGAACAACAAAAAAAACGGGGAAATTTTATGTTTTTTTAAAACTTTCTACCCATTCATAAAAAAGAAAAGAGTAAATTAAAATTTTAAAAAACTTCTATATTCATGAACAACAAACAAAATAAAAAATTAAAATTTCTACCCTTTCCCATGAAAAAACCAAGACAAACAAGTAAATATGACTTTTAAAATTTTTTTTCTATATTCATAAACAACAAGAAAAAAACAGTAAATTAAATTTTTTTAAAACTTTCTTTTTTTTCATGAACAAAAGAAAAACAATAAGGGAAAAATTTTTAAAACCCCTTACTATCAAAATAAACACAAGACAAACAAGAAAAAATTGAGATTTAAAACCCCCCACAAACAACAGGACAAAAAACGTAAGATTGAATTTAAAACCTTTTTCTTCTGAAAAAAGGGAACCCCCAAAAATTTTGTGGTTTTAAAACCCTATCATTCTAAACAAAAAGGGGAAAAAGAAAAATTTGGGGTTTTTTTAAAATCTTCTATCATTCATGCAACAAAGGGAAAAAAAAGATGTGGATTTAAAACCTTTTTCAAAATCAAAAAACAAAAAGGGAAAAATTTTTAAAAAAAAAGGGGGATTTTTAAAACCCAAAAACCAAAAAAACCCCAAAGGGAAAAAAACCCCAAAAAAAAGGAAAAATTTTGAAAAATCAAAAAAAAAAAAAAAAAAAAATTTTAAAATTTTAAAAAAAAAAAAAAAAAAAAAAAAAAAAAAAAAAAAAAAAATTTAAAAAATTTTTTCCCTTTTTTTTAAAAAAAAAAAAAAAAAAACCCCGACAATATTTCAAATTAATCATAGTAAAAAATTACACCACCTCCCCACCCCCCCAAACCACCTTTTTAAAAAACCCTCTACAAAAAAAAAAATTAAAACCCTTCACCATCCCCCCTATTCCCCCCCCCTCAGGAAACCTAAAATTTAAGTCAAGGGAAATTTGGGGGGCCGGTTGTAAAGGGGGGGTTTAAAGTAAAAGGGAAAAAAAGGGTTAAGTTTTTCAGTGGCTAGACGGGGTTTTGCAGGAACAAAGGAAAAATTTTCCCCCAACATTCGCGGTGTGTTTGGGGGTGGTGTGTTGGGGTGTGGTGGTTTTGGTTGTGTTTTGTGTGTGTGGTGTGTGGGGGGGTTTTGTTTTGGGTGGTTTTTTGTGGGGTTTTTTTTTGGTTTGTTTTTTTGGTTTGTTTGTTTTTCCTCTTTCCCCTCCCCTCTCCCTCCCTCCCTCCCTTCCTCTCTTTTTTCCCTTTACCCTCTCTCTCTCCCTCCCCCCCCTCCCTCCCTTCTCCCCCCCTTCCCCTTCTCTCCTCCCCTACTTCTACCCTCTCTCTCTTTCGTTGTCTATTAAATATTCTGGGGTATTGGGGTTTTGGGAAATACTAAGGGTTTAAACAATTTGGGTAATAACCCGTACTTACAAAATGAGTTTCAAAAGTTTTGTTTGTTAGAACTGATTGCCTCTCCCTCCCCCCTCCCCCTTTTTCCCCCCCTCTCCCTCTCTCTCCCCCCCTCTCTCCCTCCCTCTCTCTCTCTGCCCTCTCCCTCTCCCCCCCCTCCCCTCTCCCCCTCCCTCCCCCCTCTCCCCCCCCTCTCCTCTCTTTCCCCCCCCTCCCTCTCCCCTCCCCCTCCCCCCCCTCCTCTCTCTCTCTCTCCCCCTCTCTCTCTCTCCCCCCCCAAAAAATAAAATAAAAAGAAAAAAATACAAGATTTGCGCCTTTTTTTATCACTCATTTTGGAACTGCCCCTTACTATCTCTCTGAACTCTTTTATGTCACGTACCTTCTCGATCCCTCCCCCTCTTCTGGGGATGACAAGAATTTTGGTGCCAAAATTAACAGAGAAACTCACGGGGTAGACCTTTGCAGTTTTTGCTGTTCAACAGGGGAATTTTTTGCCTCACCGTCCGCCATCAAAAAATCTACCATTTTTCCCCAAAAAATTTTTAAAAAATTACTTCTTTAACCCTGTTTTTCCCCCGTTTTTTGGGTAGTGGGTTTTATCCTGCATGACTTTTTGGGTAAATTGTGCACAAGGGGGGGTATCCCGTGTGTGTTTGGGGTGTGTGTGTGTGGGGTTTGGGGGTGTGTGTGGTGGTGTGTGTGTTGTGTGTGTGTTTGGTTTTTGGGGATGGGGGGTGTTGTGGGGGGGTGTTGGGGTGTGTGGGTTTTAAAATGGGGGGGGGGGTGGCGGGGGGGGGGGGAGAGGGAGAGAGTTTTTTGGGGGGGTTGTTGGTTGTTGTTTTCCCCGGGGTTTTTTTTTATGGTTTTTTTTTTGTTTGTATTTTTTTGGGTTTTTTTAATTTTGTATGGTTTTTTGTGAAACCTTTTTGGGGTTTTTGGAAAGCGCTTATAAATCCATTTTTATTATTATTATTTGTGTGATTTTTGTTTTGTGTGTTTTTTTGTGTGTGTTTTTTTTGTGTGTATGTGTGTGTGGTGTGAAGTTGTGTGTGTGTTGTGTAAGTGTTGTGTGTGGTAAGTGTGTGTGTGTGTGTGTGTAATGTGTGTGTGTGTGTGTGTGTGAGTGTGTGTATGTGTGTTCGTTCGTTGCTTGATTTAACGTCTTTTCACTATAAGTGATATTAACGGGAAAAATGGCATGGAGGATGAAATAAGGGGGGGAGGTGTGGAGGGGAGAGGGGAACAGAGTAAGGGACGTAAAAAAATTTTTTAAAAGGAAGCGGCAAGGTCTTAAGAAAAAGGATATGGATGAACAGAGAAAATGAAACTAGAACAACGCTAACATCAATAATGTAAAAGAAAAATCGTCATAAAAACAAAACAAAACAAAACATATTCATAATTATAATAATAATCTTAAAGTAACGCATTAACAGGACTGTGAACCAATGATTCTGAAATTTTAACTAACAAAAACTTGATCCGATACTACTTCTTTAAAATGCGTTTCAAGATAGTTTTCCTTGTGTAAACGTCTTTGGTAAAAAAGGAACGAAGCTTTCTGCAGTAAAACAAACAGTGATACAATGTGAATTGTTCGCCACAAATACATAAAACGTTGTTACAATATTTTGTTTTCAAAGCGTTCAGTTGAATGCGAAAATATGTCAATAACAATTAATCTCAAATGATATAACGAGGAATACTGCAAATTTTTACAGATATTTTGAACTGAAAGTTTGATTCTTTTTTGTAGACACAAATTTTTCATTTAAATGTTCATGAAATCGAATCCATGATGCTAATTCTAGCGAGTTGCAAGCTTCTTTTACCGAGGTGTTAACATGTAATTCTATGGAATTTTCAGAATGGAGGGCACCGGATTTAGCTGCTCTGTCAAACTACGTTGTTGCCATGAAGACCAACATGAGAAGGCACCCAGCATAAATTGATTTCCGAACCATTTATCTTTAAACAATGTATTAGATGATTTGCCTCAATAATTAAGTCAGGTCTTGTGTCCTGTATCAAAAGACTGTAAAGGCATATAATACAGATTTTGAATCAACAAAGAGAACTACTTTGAATGACACAGGCCGAAGGCTTATTAAATAATGCAACGCTTGAACAACAGCGACCAATTCTGCTGTATATATAGATACA
>JAPXFY010000168.1:65000-70000 GCA_030674185.1 Monoplex corrugatus | reverse complement strand
ATGAACAACAAAGGTAAACAAGTAAGATGTGAGATTTAAAACCTTCTATCATTCATGAACAACAAAGGTAAAACAAGTAAGATGTGAGATTTAAAACCTTCTATCATTCATGAACAACAAAGGCAAACACGTAAAATGTGAGATTTAAAACCTTCTATCATTCATGAACAACAAAGGTAAACAAGTAAGATGTGAGATTTAAAACCTTCTATCATTCATGAACAACAAGGTAACACGTAAGATGTGAGATTTAAAACCTTCTATCATTCATGAACAACAAAGGCAAACACGTAAGATGTGAGATTTAAAATCTTCTATCATTCATAAACAACAAAGGTAAACAAGTAAGATGTGAGATTTAAAACCTTCTATCATTCATGAACAACAAAGGTAAAACAAGTAAGATGTGAGATTTAAAATCTATCATTCATGAACAACAAGGTAACAAGTAAGATGTGAGATTTAAAACCTTCTATCATTCATGAACAACAAAGGGAAACAAGTAAGATGTGAGATTTAAAACCTTCTATCATTCATGAACAACAAAGGGAAACAAGTAAGATGTGAGATTTAAAACCTTCTATCATTCATGAACAACAAAGGCAAACACGTAAGATGTGAGATTTAAAACCTTCTATCATTCATGAACAACAAAGGTAAAACAAGTAAGATGTGAGATTTAAAATCTATCATTCATGAACAACAAAGGTAAAACAAGTAAGATGTGAGATTTAAAATCTATCATTCATGAATAACAAAGGTAAAACAAGTAAGATGTGAGATTTAAAATCTATCATTCATGAACAACAAAGGTAAAACAAGTAAGATGTGAGATTTAAAATCTATCATTCATGAACAACAAAGGTAAAACAAGTAAGATGTGAGATTTAAAACCTTCTATCATTCATGAACAACAAGGTAAAACAAGTAAGATGTGAGATTTAAAATCTTCTATCATTCATGAACAACAAGGTAAAACAAGTAAGATGTGAGATTTAAAATCTTCTATCATTCACGAACAACAAGGACAAACAAGTAAACCAGGATATTTGAAATCTTTTATATCATTAAAAAAAAAAAAAGTAATAAAACAATTTTGCTTTATCATAAACGCACAAATATCATCAAATTAGATCAGTATGTAAAGAAATTTACGCTTACACTCTCGCACCCTGTCCACCAGCATCCTGCATTGTCAACCGTGCTAGCAAAGCAAAAACTTAACCCTTCGGATCCATCACCCTATTCACCAGCTTCCTGCAGGAAGCCGGTGGATAGGGTGAGGGAGTCAAAGGGTTAAGTTTTTGCGGTTGCTAGATAGGGTACGGGAGTCAAAGGGTTAAGTTTTTGCAGTCGTTAGACAGGGTGCAGGGAATCAAAGTGTTAATAATGCTCCCAATCATTCTCTGCTCGTGTGTGTGTGTGTGTGTGTGGGTTGTGTGTGTGTGTGTGTGTGTGTGTGTTGTGTGTGTGTGTGTGTGTGTGTGTGTGTGTGTTTTGTGTGTGTGTTTGTGTTGTGTGTTTGTTGTTGTGTGTGTTTGTTATGTGTTTGTTTGTGTGTTTGTTGTTTGTTTTGTGTGTGTTTGTGTGGTGTGTTGTGTGTGTTTGTGTGTGTGTGTGTTTGTTTGTGTGTATGTGTGTGTTTGTGTGTGTGTGTGTGTGTGCGTGTGTGTGTGTGTGTCTGTGTATGGTGTGTGTGTGTGTTGTGTGTGTGTGTTTGTTTGTTTGTAGTGTGTGTGTTGTGTGTGTGTGTGTGTGTGTGTGTGTGTGGTGTGTGTGTGTGTGTGTGTGTGTGTGTGTGTGTGTGTGTGTGTGTGTGTGTGTGTGTGAGTGTGTGTAGTGTGTGTGTGTGTGTGTGTGTGTGTAAGTGTTTGTGTGTGTGTGTGTGTTAAGTTGTTGTGTGTGTGTGTAAGTGTGTGTGTTGTGTGTGTGTGTGTAAGTGTGTGTGTGTGTGTGTGGTGTGTGTATATGTGTGTGTGTGTGTGTGTGTGTGTGTGTGTAAGTGTGTGTGTGTGTGTGTGTGTTGTAAGTGTGTGTGTAAGTGTGTGTGTAAGTGTGGTGTGTGTGTAAGTGTGTGTGTGTGTAAGTGTGTGTGTAAGTGTGGTGTGTAAGTGTGTGTGTGTAAGTGTGTGTGTAAGTGGTGTGTAAGGTGTGTGTAAGTGTGTGGTAGTGTGTGTGTAGTGTGGTGTAAGTGGTGTGTGTAAGTGTGTGTGTAAGTGTGTGTGTAAGTGTGTGTGTAAGTGTGTTGTAAGTGTGTGTGTAAGTGGTGTAAGTGTGTGTGTAAGTGTGTGTGTGTTGTACAGCAACTATGTCCAAAAAACAAAAACCAACCAAACAAAAAAAACAAAAACAAACAACAAACTCACATTCTGACATTGCAGAATTTAAAAATTAACTCAAAAATTTCCTTAAAATTAAGAACCACTAATTGACAGGTTGAAAAAGACGTGGGAGAGAGTCACAGCTTGCAACTGTATTCCCTCCCTTCTCACTGTCCCTAAGGACCTACCAACACAATGGGTCCAGTCTTGGAAACAATTAAACGCAATACCTGAGAAAGTTACATTTCATTGCATTACAGGCATACTAGATCTACACCTTTCATTAATATCTGCGGGGGTGAACTTTTTTTTTTTTTTTTTTTTTTTTTAATCAGTAAAATAATGGGTCGAGGTTTCGGCATTGGGGACTTGGCACGAAATACACACTGTTGCTCAATATCTGTAATCCAGACAGGTATTGCCTGAACCACAACACTTTATGTAACGGGTCAAGCCAGGTGACATTGATAGCCTGACTGACTAGTGGTGGTGACACACGGCGTTACGAAACTGCATGAGTGTAGAACGTGCTGATTACAGTTTTCTCGTAAAAAAAGTAACGGTCAGCAGGTGGGGTGGGGGTGGGGGTGGGGGGGTGGGGGGGTAAAGTAAGGGATGTGGGGAGGGACAGGAAGGCCAGGCCAGGATGATGGTGGATAAGTGTGAGTTAGACTGGTAGTGTTGAAATACTGGTGATAAAATTACAGGTGCTACCTACCAGAGATTGACTGACATAACGATTCTGTATGTTTCCGTTGTTTAGATTGAACGTACTCTTTGTCTCTGTCTCTGTCTCTGTCTCTGTCTCTGTCTCTGTCTCTCTCTCTCTCTCTCTCTCTCTCTCTCTCTACCTCTCTATTTCTCTCTCTCCTCTCTCTGACATTATGATTCCGTATGTTTCTGTTTAGAGAGACTCTGATTTTGTACTCTCTGTTTCATCTTACTGTTACTCTCTCTCTCTCTCTCTCCTCTCTCTCTCTCTCTCTCTCTCTCTCTCCTCTCTCTCTCTCTTCTCTCTCTCTCTCTCTCTCTAACCTCTACCTTTCTCTTTCGTTGTCTATATTACATTTTCTGTGTATATGTGTTGAAATACTGCTATGAAACAACTGGTAATACCAGTACTTACTGACGTGAGTTTCATAAAGTTTTGTTTGTTAGACTGATTGCTCTCTCTCTCTCTCCCTCTCTCTCTCCCTCTCCCTCTCTCTTTCTCTCCCTCTCTCTCTCTCTCTCTCTTCCTCTCCCTCTCTCTCCCTCTCTCTTTTATTTTCTATAATACATATTCTGTGTTGTCTAGTGTTGAAGTACTGTTGGTGAAATCACTGGTGATACCAAGACCAGTACTGACTGACGTGACAGTTTCATAAAGTTTTGTTTGTTAGACTGATTGCTCTCTCTCTCCCTCTCTCTCTCTCTCTCTCTCTCTCTCTCTCTCTCTCTCACACACACACACACACACACACACACCACACACACACACACACACACATACACACACACACACACACACACACACACGCACGCATGCATACACGCACGCACATACATTTAAATATAACTGCATATAAATATATAAAACAATACCGGCACATGCCTTTTGTAAGTAGTACTGTGGTCTGTCTTTTTTCTGCCCTTTTTTCTTCCCCATACTCAAAGGCATGTTAGCACACGCACACACATGCTCACGCGTGCACACCGTACACACACACACACACACACACACACACACACACACAAACACACACACACACACACACACACAAACACACACACGAACGCTAAAACACACACACACACACATACACAAACACACACACAACACACCCACCCACCCACCCCCAACACACACGAAAAAAAAAAAACACACACACACAAACACACAGACACACAGACACACACACAAACACACAAACACACAGACACACACACACACACACACACACACACACACAAACACACACACACACACACACACACACACACACACACACACACACACACACACACACACACCCCACACACACAAACACGAATGTACCGGGAAAACCCAAAACAGCCTGCACCAATATTTCGTAACACGCAGTTGAAGACTTCAAATTACCGAGGTACTCGTCACCTGCACTATTCACCTTCTTCTCCCTGTCTCTTGTGCATTGCACCAAGGCGTCCTTCATCCCCACCCACGCGCATACGGGCCACACCCCACCAATCCCCCAAGTGCGTTCCAATTCAATCAAAGACAAAAAAGAATAAAACGCAGGCCTAACGTCGTTTTCGCTGCTGGTTCGTGTGCACTAAACCCAAGCTTTGAGTGCAGGGTACTTAAAAACCAGGATATTCAAAAATCATTCATAAACAACAAGTAATCCAGGATATTCAAAATCTTCTACCATTCATAAACAACAAGGCAAACGAGTAGGGCCTAATCCAGGATATTCAAAATCTTCTATCATTCATGAACAACAAGGCGAACAAGCCGTGATATCTAAAATGTTCTCCATGATATCTAAAGTTTTTCATCATTCATGAACAACAAGACAAACGAGTAAATATGACATTTAAAAACCTTCTATCATTCATGAACAACAAAGGTAAACAAGTAAGATGTGAGATTTAAAACCTTCTATCATTCATGAACAACAAAGGCAAACAAGTAAGATGTGAGATTTAAAACCTTCT
>JAPXFY010000168.1:55000-57500 GCA_030674185.1 Monoplex corrugatus | reverse complement strand
TTTTTTTTAATCAGTAAAATAATGGGTCGAGGTTTCGGCATTGGGGACTTGGCACGAAATACACACTGTTGCTCAATATCTGTAATCCAGACAGGTATTGCCTGAACCACAACACTTTATGTAACGGGTCAAGCCAGGTGACATTGATAGCCTGACTGACTAGTGGTGGTGACACACGGCGTTACGAAACTGCATGAGTGTAGAACGTGCTGATTACAGTTTTCTCGTAAAAAAAGTAACGGTCAGCAGGTGGGGTGGGGGTGGGGGGGTGGGGGGTAAAGTAAGGGATGTGGGGAGGGACAGGAAGGCCAGGCCAGGATGATGGTGGATAAGTGTGAGTTAGACTGGTAGTGTTGAAATACTGGTGATAAAATTACAGGTGCTACCTACCAGAGATTGACTGACATAACGATTCTGTATGTTTCCGTTGTTTAGATTGAACGTACTCTTTGTCTCTGTCTCTGTCTCTGTCTCTGTCTCTGTCTCTGTCTCTCTCTCTCTCTCTCTCTCTCTCTCTCTACCTCTCTATTTCTCTCTCTCCTCTCTCTGACATTATGATTCCGTATGTTTCTGTTTAGATTGATTGTACTCTCTGTTTAGATTTACTGTATACTCTCTCTCTCTCTCTCTCTCTCTCTCTCTCTCTCTCCCTCTCTCTCTCTCTCTCTCTCTCTCTCTCTCTCTCTACCTCTACCTTTCTCTCTTTCGTTGTCTATATTACATTTTCTGTGTAGTCTGGTGTTGAAATACTGCTAGTGAAACAACTGGTAATACCAGTACTTACTGACGTGAGTTTCATAAAGTTTTGTTTGTTAGACTGATTGCTCTCTCTCTCTCTCCCTCTCTCTCTCCCTCTCCCTCTCTCTTTCTCTCCCTCTCTCTCTCTCTCTCTCTTCCTCTCCCTCTCTCTCCCTCTCTCTTTTATTTTCTATAATACATATTCTGTGTTGTCTAGTGTTGAAGTACTGTTGGTGAAATCACTGGTGATACCAAGACCAGTACTGACTGACGTGACAGTTTCATAAAGTTTTGTTTGTTAGACTGATTGCTCTCTCTCTCCCTCTCTCTCTCTCTCTCTCTCTCTCTCTCTCTCACACACACACACACACACCACACACACACACACACACACATACACACACACACACACACACACACACACGCACGCATGCATACACGCACGCACATACATTTAAATATAACTGCATATAAATATATAAAACAATACCGGCACATGCCTTTTGTAAGTAGTACTGTGGTCTGTCTTTTTTCTGCCCTTTTTTCTTCCCCATACTCAAAGGCATGTTAGCACACGCACACACATGCTCACGCGTGCACACCGTACACACACACACACACACACACACACACACACACAAACACACACACACACACACACACACAAACACACACACGAACGCTAAAACACACACACACACACATACACAAACACACACACAACACACCCACCCACCCACCCCCAACACACACGAAAAAAAAAAAACACACACACACAAACACACAGACACACAGACACACACACAAACACACAAACACACAGACACACACACACACACACACACACACACACACAACACACACACACACACACACACACACACACACACACACACACACACACACACACACACACACACACACACACACCCCACACACACAAACACGAATGTACCGGGAAAACCCAAAACAGCCTGCACCAATATTTCGTAACACGCAGTTGAAGACTTCAAATTACCGAGGTACTCGTCACCTGCACTATTCACCTTCTTCTCCCTGTCTCTTGTGCATTGCACCAAGGCGTCCTTCATCCCCACCCACGCGCATACGGGCCACACCCCACCAATCCCCCAAGTGCGTTCCAATTCAATCAAAGACAAAAAAGAATAAAACGCAGGCCTAACGTCGTTTTCGCTGCTGGTTCGTGTGCACTAAACCCAAGCTTTGAGTGCAGGGTACTTAAAAACCAGGATATTCAAAAATCATTCATAAACAACAAGTAATCCAGGATATTCAAAATCTTCTACCATTCATAAACAACAAGGCAAACGAGTAGGGCCTAATCCAGGATATTCAAAATCTTCTATCATTCATGAACAACAAGGCGAACAAGCCGTGATATCTAAAATGTTCTCCATGATATCTAAAGTTTTTCATCATTCATGAACAACAAGACAAACGAGTAAATATGACATTTAAAACCTTCTATCATTCATGAACAACAAAGGTAAACAAGTAAGATGTGAGATTTAAAACCTTCTATCATTCATGAACAACAAAGGTAAACAAGTAAGATGTGAGATTTAAAACCTTCTATCATTCATGAACAACAAGACAAACGAGTAAATATGACATTTAAAACCTTCTATCATTCATGAACAACAAAGGGAAACAAGATAAGATGTGAGATTTAAAATCTTCTATCATTCATGAACAACAAGACAAACGAGTAAATATGACATTTAAAACCTTCTATCATTCA
>JAPXFY010000168.1:40000-45000 GCA_030674185.1 Monoplex corrugatus | reverse complement strand
ACTTTTTTTTTGTGTTGTGAATTTAAGTAACACTGATTTGGGAATTTAAGTAAAACATGACATTGGTGAATTTAAGTAACACTGATTGGTGAATTTAAGTAAAACTGATTTGGTGAATTTAAGTAACATGATCTGGTGAATTTAAGTAAAACTGACTTGGTGAATTTAAGTAAAACTGACTTGGTGAATTTAAGTAAACTGATTTGGTGAATTTAAGTAAAACTGATTTGGTGAATTTAAGTAAACTGATTTGGTGAATTTAAGTAACACTGATTTGGTGAATTTAAGTAAAACTGATTTGGTGAATTTAAGTAACACTGATTTGGTGAATTTAAGTAAAAACTGATTTGGTGAATTTAAGTAACACTGATTTTGTGAATTTAAGTAACACTGATTTGGTGAATTTAAGTAACACTGGTTTGGTGAATTTAAGTAACACTGATTTGGTGAATTTAAGTAACACTGATTTGGTGAATTTAAGTAACACTGATTTGGTGAATTTAAGTAAAACTGACTTGGTGAATTTAAGTAACACTGATTTGGTGAATTTAAGCAACATTTGTGAATTTAAGTAAAAACTGATTTGGTGAATTTAAGTAAACACTGACTTGGTGAATTTAAGTAAAACTGACTTGGTGAATTTAAGTAAAACTGATTTGGTGAATTTAAGTAAAACTGATTTGGTGAATTTAAGTAAAACTGATTTGGTGAATTTAAGTAAAACTGATTTGGTGAATTTAAGTAAAACTGACTTGGTGAATTTAAGTAAAACTGACTTGGTGAATTTAAGTAAACTGATTTGGTGAATTTAAGTAAAACTGACTTGGTGAATTTAAGTAAAACTGACTTGGTGAATTTAAGTAACACTGATTTGGTGAATTTAAGTAACACTGATTTGGTGAATTTAAGTAAAACTGACTTGGTGAATTTAAGTAAAACTGACTTGGTGAATTTAAGTAAAACTGATTTGGTGAATTTAAGTAACACTGATTTGGTGAATTTGAGTAAAACTGATTTGGTGAATTTAAGTAAAACTGATTTGGTGAATTTAAGTAACACTGATTTGGTGAATTTAAGTAACACTGACTTGGTGAATTTAAGTAAAACTGATTGGTGAATTTAAGTAAAACTGACTTGGTGAATTTAAGTAACACTGATTTGGTGAATTTAAGTAACACTGATTGGTGAATTTAAGTAAACTGACTTGGTGAATTTAAGTAAAACTGACTTGGTGAATTTAAGTAACACTGATTTGGTGAATTTAAGTAAAACTGACTTGGTGAATTTAAGTAACACTGATTTGGTGAATTTAAGTAAAACTGACTTGGTGAATTTAAGTAAACACTGATTTGGTGAATTTAAGTAAAATTGATTGGTGAATTTAAGTAAAACTGACTTGGTGAATTTAAGTAAAACTGATTTGGTGATTTTAAGTAAAACTGATTTGGTGAATTTAAGTAAAACTGATCTGGTGAATTTAAGTTAAAACTGACTTGGTGAATTTGAGTAAAACTGATTTGGTGAATTTAAGTAAAACTGATTTGGTGAATTTAAGTAAAACTGATTTGATGAATTTAAGTAAAACTGACTTGGTGAATTTAAGTAAACTGATTTGGTGAATTTAAGTAACACTGATCTGGTGAATTTAAGTAAAACTGATCTGGTGAATTTAAGTAAAACTGATTGGTGAATTTAAGTTAAAACTGACTTGGTGAATTTGAGTAAAACTGATTTGGTGAATTTAAGTAACACTGATTGGTGAATTTAAGTAAAACTGATTTGATGAATTTAAGTAAAACTGACTTGGTGAATTTAAGTAAAACTGATTTGGTGAATTTAAAGTAACACTGATCTGGTGAATTTAAGTAAAACTGATTGGTGAATTTAAGTAAAACTCATTGGTGAATTTGAGTAAAACTGATTTGGTGAATTTAAGTAAAACTGATTTGGTGAATTTAAGTAACACTGATTTGGTGAATTTAAGTAACACTGACTTGGTGAATTTAAGTAACACTGATTTGGTGAATTTAAGTAAAACTGACTTGGTGAATTTAAGTAACACTGATTTGGTGAATTTAAGTAACACTGATTTGGTGAATTTAAGTAAAACTGACTTGGTGAATTTAAGTAAAACTGACTTGGTGAATTTAAGTAACACTGATTTGGTGAATTTAAGTAAAACTGACTTGGTGAATTTAAGTAACACTGATTTGGTGAATTTAAGTAAAACTGACTTGGTGAATTTAAGTAACACTGATTTGGTGAATTTAAGTAAAATTGACTTGGTGAATTTAAGTAAAACTGACTTGGTGAATTTAAGTAAAACTGATTTGGTGATTTTAAGTAAAACTGATTTGGTGAATTTAAGTAAAACTGATCTGGTGAATTTAAGTTAAACTGACTTGGTGAATTTGAGTAAAACTGATTTGGTGAATTTAAGTAAAACTGATTTGGTGAATTTAAGTAAAACTGATTTGATGAATTTAAGTAAAACTGACTTGGTGAATTTAAGTAAAACTGATTTGGTGAATTTAAGTAACACTGATCTGGTGAATTTAAGTAAAACTGATCTGGTGAATTTAAGTAAAACTGATCTGGTGAATTTAAGTTAAACTGACTTGGTGAATTTGAGTAAAACTGATTTGGTGAATTTAAGTAAAACTGATTTGGTGAATTTAAGTAAAACTGATTTGATGAATTTAAGTAAAACTGACTTGGTGAATTTAAGTAAAACTGATTTGGTGAATTTAAGTAACACTGATCTGGTGAATTTAAGTAAAACTGATCTGGTGAATTTAAGTAAAACTCACTTGGTGAATTTAAGTAAAACTGATTTGGTGAATTTAAGTAAAACTGATTTGGTGAATATAAGTAAAACTGATTTGGTGAATTTAAGTAACACTGATTTGGTGAATTTAAGTAAAACTGACTTGGTGAATTTAAGTAAAACTGACTTGGTGAATTTAAGTAAAACTGATTTGGTGAATTTAAGTAAAACTGATTTGGTGAATTTAAGTAAAACTGACTTGGTGAATTTAAGTAAAACTGACTTGGTGAATTTAAGTAACACTGATTTGGTGAATTTAAGTAAAACTGACTTGGTGAATTTAAGTAACACTGATTTGGTGAATTTAAGTAAAACTGACTTGGTGAATTTAAGTAAAACTGATTTGGTGAATTTGAGTAAAACTGATTTGGTGAATTTAAGTAAAACTGATTTGGTGAATGTAAAACTGATTTGGTGAATTTGAGTAAAACTGACTTGGTGAATTTAAGTAAAACTGATTTGGTGAATTTAAGTAAAACTGACTTGGTGAATTTGAGTAAAACTGATTTGGTGAATTTGAGTAAAACTGATCTGGTGAATTTAAGTAAAACTGATTTGGTGAATTTAAGTAAAACTGATTTGGTGAATTTAAGTAAAACTGATCTGGTGAATTTAAGTAAAACTGATTTGGTGAATTTAAGTAAAACTGATTTGGTGAATTTGAGTAAAACTGACTTGGTGAATTTAAGTAAAACTGACTTGGTGAATTTAAGTAAAACTGATTTGGTGAATTTAAGTAAAACTGACTTGGTGAATTTAAGTAAAACTGACTTGGTGAATTTAAGTAAAACTGACTTGGTGAATTTAAGTAACACTGATTTGGTGAATTTAAGTAAAACTGACTTGGTGAATTTAAGTAAAACTGACTTGGTGAATTTAAGTAAAACTGATTTGGTGAATTTAAGTAACACTGATTTAGTGAATTTAAGTAAAACTGATTTGGTGAATTTAAGTAACACTGATTTGGTGAATTTAAGTAACACTGATTTGGTGAATTTAAGTAAAACTGACTTGGTGAATTTAAGTAACACTGATTTGGTGAATTTAAGTAAAACTGACCTGGTGAATTTAAGTAACACTGAATTGGTGAATTTAAGTAAAACTGATTTGGTGAATTTAAGTAAAACTGATTTGATGAATTTAAGTAAAACTGATCTGGTGAATTTAAGTAAAACTGATTTGGTGAATTTAAGTAAAACTGATTTGGTGAATTTAAGTAAAACTGATTTGGTGAATTTAAGTAACACTGATTTGGTGAATTTAAGTAAAACTGACTTGGTGAATTTAAGTAAAACTGATTTGGTGAATTTAAGTAACACTGATTTGGTGAATTTAAGTAAAACTGACTTGGTGAATTTAAGTAACACTGATTTGGTGAATTTAAGTAAAACTGACTTGGTGAATTTAAGTAACACTGATTTGGTGAATTTAAGTAAAACTGACTTGGTGAATTTAAGTAAAACTGACTTGGTGAATTTAAGTAAAACTGACTTGGTGAATTTAAGTAAAACTGATTTGGTGAATTTAAGTAAAACTGATTTGGTGAATTTAAGTAAAACTGACTTGGTGAATGTAAAACTGATCTGGTGAATTTAAGTAAAACTGACTTGGTGAATGTAAAACTGACTTGGTGAATTTAAGTAAAACTGACTTGGTGAATTTAAGTAAAACTGATCTGGTGAATTTAAGTAAAACTGATTTGGTGAATGTAAAACTGATTTGGTCGATCTTCACTGACAATAAATACTGCGGTTTTCATGTTTTAAGTTTGTCATTTATATCTTTGCTGTTCGTGTGTGTTCTAACTTACGTACAACGTGGTATTGTTACAGTGTACTCGTATCATTGCTTACACCCTTTCAAATGAAGCGATGGCCTTTTTCTGAATACGTTTTCTGTATTCTGTATTCAACCATCGCCAGTTTAGTTTAGTTTAGTGTAGTTTAGTTTAGTTTAGTTTAGCTTAGTTTAATTTAGTTTAGTTTAGTTTAGTTATTTATGTTTAGTTGAGTTGAGTTTAGTTGAGTTGAGTTGAGTTGAGTTGAGTTGAGTTGAGTTGAGTTGAGTTTAGTGTGGTTTAGTTTGGTTTAGTTTAGTTTAGTGTGGTTTAGTTTAGTTTAGTTTAGTTTAGTTTAGTTTAGTTTAGTTTAGTTTAGTTTAGTTTAGTTTAGTT
>JAPXFY010000168.1:15000-25000 GCA_030674185.1 Monoplex corrugatus | reverse complement strand
TGGAAAGAGCAGTAAATGTACATTTAGAAGCAATGAAAAAGTGAAAACTGCCTGAAATGGACGAGTGAATCATTTCGTGGTGGAAAGTCACATATGTATGGCTCAGCATATGTCTGTTGATCTGTGTGTATATGTCAATACTAGTATGTGTGTGGATTAGGGTGAGGGAAGAGAAGAAAGCGTGGGGATGGAGATGATGGCAGGCAGAGAACGAGAGACTGGAGTTAACGAGAAACATCCCGAGGGTGTGGATGGGACCCAGAGCATCAATACCTCACCAATAGCACCAATACCTCACCAATCTCCATGGGATCCAGAGCATCAATACCTCACCAATCTCCATGGGACCCAGAGCATCAATACCTCACCAATCTCCATAAGACCCAGAGCATCAATACCTCACCAATCTCCATGGGACCCAGAGCATCAATACCTCACCAATCTCCATGGGACCCAGAGCATCAATCCCTCACCAATCTCCATGGGACCCAGAGCATCAATACCTCACCAATCTCCATGGGACCCAGAGCATCAATACCTCACCAGTCTCCATGGGACCCAGAGTATCAATACCTCACCAATCTCCATGGGACCCCAGAGCATCAATCCCTCACCAATCTCCATAAGACCCAGAGCATCAATCCCTCACCAATCTCCATGGGACCCCAGAGCATCAATCCCTCACCAATCTCCATAAGACCCAGAGCATCAATACCTCACCAATCTCCATGGGACCCCAGAGCATCAATCCATCACCAATCTCCATGGGACCCACAGCATCAATCCCTCACCAATCTCCATGGGACCCAGAGCATCAATCCCTCACCAATCTCCATAAGACCCAGAGCATCAATACCTCACCAATCTCCATGGGACCCCAGAGCATCAATCCCTCACCAATCTCCATGGGACCCAGAGCATCAATCCCTCACCAATCTCCATAAGACCCAGAGCATCAATACCTCACCAATCTCCATAAGACCCAGAGCATCAATACCTCACCAATCTCAATGGGACTCAGAGCATCAATACCTCACCAATCTCCATGGGACCCAGAGCATCAATACCTCACCAATCTCCATGGGACCCAGAGCATCAATCCCTCACCAATCTCCATGGGACCCACAGCATCAATCCCTCACCAATCTCCATGGGACCCAGAGCATCAATCCCTCACCAATCTCCATAAGACCCAGAGCATCAATACCTCACCAATCTCCATGGGACCAACAGCATCAATCCCTCACCAATCTCCGTGGGACCCAGAGCATCAATACCTCACCAATCTCCATGGGACCCAGAGCATCAATCCCTCACCAATCTCCATAAGACCCACAGCATCAATCCCTCACCAATCTCCATAAGACCCAGAGCATCAATACCTCACCAATCTCCATGGGACCCACAGCATCAATCCCTCACCAATCTCCGTGGGACCCAGAGCATCAATACCTCACCAATCTCCATGGGACCCAGAGCATCAATCCCTCACCAATCTCCATAAGACCCACAGCATCAATCCCTCACCAATCTCCATAAGACCCAGAGCATCAATACCTCACCAATCTCCATGGGACCCACAGCATCAATCCCTCACCAATCTCCGTGGGACCCAGAGCATCAATACCTCACCAATCTCCATTGGACCCAGAGCATCAATCCCTCACCAATCTCCATAAGACCCACAGCATCAATCCCTCACCAATCTCCGTGGGACCCAGAGCATCGATACCTCACCAATCTCCAAACAATCATATCCCACGTTTCCGACGCCATTCAATAGTCATTTCATCAAGCAAAGGGGGAAAGATGAGGGGGGGGGGGGGGGCTGTCCATGCCTTGCACGGCCCTTTCGGACCCAGTCATCAATTACCTTGTTAACAAACCGAATGGCAAGGTGGGGGAGATGACAAACCCCGGGACATAGCCACACAACGCGCACCAACCAGGTCCAGCCCAGCTGCCGGACCAAGAGAGAATGGAAGACCCCCTCTCTCGCCCCACTCTGGTCTTCATCTCTCTTTCAGGCAGCCCGCCCTGCCACCAGATCGCATAGCTGCCAGCTCCTTCCCCTTACTACGCATGCAAACATAGCACACGCACACACTCACACACACATACACACACACACACACACACACACACACACACACACACACACACACACACACACACATTTCTTACAAACACACACGCGCACAGCAACGCACACGCCACGCACACACACACGTACACACACACACACACACACGTACGCAAGCACACACACGCAGCAATATATAAACACAGTATGCCTCTTTATTCATATGAAAAATCTGTTAATCTTTCTTCATTACATAAGTCAGTGGTATAAATTTTTAATATTCTGTGGTTTCTTATGTGTCTTCTTACTTGTATAGCTTTAATGTTTGTTGTTATCTTATTGTGTATGTAATTGTGAACATTCTTTATCACCTTTTGCCTTTCTTGTGAAATGTAAAGCGCTGGTGAGCATGTTTTTATATGGAATATGCGCTATACAAATAAACATTATTATTATTATTACTATAGTCTCGACCTTAGCAGTCGGAAGGTCCCTACATTGCTTTCTAACACAGGGGTTGTTTGAACGGCTGCAAAAGTGAGCTAGGCTTGATGCTCCGTACACAGCCCATTTCGCTCTTCAGCAATGTTTGACATGCCCCGAGAGTGATCCCAAGTTTGCGGACTTTCCGAGCAGTTTGCAGGTCTTTCCCTGAGGTCATCAGGCCTGATTCCCTGAAATCAGCGGCCTAGCAGTCAGTAGTAGTTATGAAGGGGCATGTGAACAAAATACAATACTTAACGTAACGAATAATTACTGCTAAAGCCAAAACAGCATTCAAGAAGATGACAAGCATTCTTGCCAACAAATGCCTATCAATTAACATCAGAAAGAGAGTCCTTGAATGTTATATAGAACCAATACTGTTGTACGGATGCGAGGCGTGGACAGTCTTGCTAGCAAGCAAAGCCAGAGCAGGATCGAAGCAGCCGAGATGTGGTTTCTCAGAAGAATGTTGAGAGTTCCATGGACAGCAAAGAAAACAAACGAGACAGTCTTGATGGAGGCAGACACAAGTAGATCACTCATAAGGAAGATTAGGAAAAGACAAGCAACATTTATAGGCCATTTTATGAGGAAGGAGGATTTGGAGCACCTGGTCACAACGGGGAAGCTGGAGGGAAAGAGAGCACCAGGTAGACCCAGGGAGAGAATGGTGGACGGACTTGCAGAGTGGCTGGGGATGAGGAGGGTGGGGGAGATGCTGGGGGCAACGAGAGATAGAGATGGATGGAAGTCCATGGTCGCCAACGCCATGCGGCAGGGCACCTGATGATGATGATGATGATGATGATGATGATGATGAGGATGATGATGATGATGATGATGATGAAAGGAAGATACGAGTTAAATTACCAGTATTACAACATCGCTATTTATTTAAAAGAAAATCGTGTCTTAAGCAAGAAAAGCGAGAAATTGCGTACAACATTATTATATCAGTGTTTATGGATGATTTCAGTGAACTCTGTCGAGCGAGCAATGAACTTAAAAGTTTATCTGGTCACGGTTGTCGACATTTTTTCAATTAAGCTACGTAACATGGAACACTTATTAAGCTGTGTAATAACAGTTCTTTAAGTGCTTGACAACTTGAAACGAAAATGTACGTCATTATTCTTTGTGTGTGTGTGTGTGTGTGTGTGTGTGTGTGTGTGTGTGTGTGTGTGTGTGTGTGTGTGTGTGTGTGTGTGTGTGTGTGTGTGTATGTGTGTGTGTGTGTGTGTGTGTGTGTTCGTTCGCTCTTTAATTTAACGTCTTTTCACTATAAGTGATAAGTGTGTGTATGTGTGTGTTTGTGTGTGTTTGTGTGTGTGTGTGTGTGTGTGTGGTGGTCTTTGATTTAATGTCTATTCACTAAAGTGATTTTAGACAACAACAACAAAAAAACAAAAAAACAAAATGGGGGGGGGGGGGATGATAAGAGGAGTGAAGAGAATATTTGAAAATTGTCAATTTTGAACTTGAGAAAAGATGATCCAGAAAACAACTGTTTTGAAGAGGGGAAGGTAAAACTAACAAATAATGTTATCATAATTAACGATTTAAACAAACAAACTAACAAACAAAATTGAAAAATATCTGGAAGAAACGAAGAAAAAAAACAACAACTAATAATTGACTAACCATAACAGTGAACAAGTGAAATAACATTTTAAAGGTAATTCGCTATAGGACTTTTTGACAGGCTAACAAAAAATTCATACAGTAATGATGATGAGGCAAATATATCAGAAACTGTACTCATAGATAGTGTTGGAATATATCGTTTTACCTTAACGCAAGAAAGAATATGACTATGTGTTATCTTCTTTCCACACAGACATACTATGTTCTTGGTGTATTTTGTTTTGAATGCATCAAGTTTCCATCTATACATAAGGGATTGTATAATTCTGCTGGCATGAAGCTGCTTAAGTATTTTGCTAACTTCAAAGTTCATGTGACAGTTATCATACTTTTTCTGTTTTAATTGGAACTGCTTCCAGACGTAGTTGTCTACTAAAGTGTAATTCTCGTGCAACGAGAGAGAAAGCTGGATATTGTTTGAATCTGGTGAGTTATTAGCTCCCCGTTTGGCAGCCCTGTCAACTTTATCATTATAACGAAAAGAACTATGAGAAGGTATCCAGCAGAAAGTAATATCAGTGCCTCTTAAAGATAAATTATGAATCAAGTGACTTATTTCCAGAATCATTTCTGATCTTGTTTGTAATTTTGATAATTCAAGAGCCTGAAGTACTGATTTTGAATCAACGCAAAAAAGTGTTTGAAAAATTGTCCTAGGAAGACTTATCATAAAGTTTAAAGCCATTAATATTGCAAAAAGTTCAGCTGTAAAGACAGATTTATCAAGTCCTATGTAGAAAGATTTTTCAATTTTGAGAGCAGGTATTAAAAACGCTGAGCCTGCTTTTCTTTCAATTACTGATCCATCAGTGTAAATTTTCAAATGATCGGAATATAAGTCGTCAATATGACATTTAACCTGACTTGCCAGTAAGTTTACATTGTCTCCTTTTTTTAAGTTAGTGTGATGTACGTCAAATTGTGCTCTTTGGAGTTCCCAACTGGGTACTGGCGAAAAGGAAGGTCTGATAGATACAGGATCTACGTGTAGATCAATTCCTGAACCTTTCATGACGTCAGATGTGTATGTTGCAAGAGTGACCTGTGAAGATATTGATTTAGCTCTTTTTGGAAAGTCGGTATCTGATCTCAGTTTAATTTCTGTTTCAGAGATGTTTTCTACAGTGGTGTGTCTTAACAAAAATTTAGTAGAAGCGACTTTCCTTTGCTCATCAAGTGGCAACAGTTTGATTTCATTATATGTGCGAAGACAGGAAGCATGCATTGGAAGACCCAGTGCAAGTTTGAAACCTTTACAATCTATGCTCTGCAGTTTTTTCAGTAAGTGTTTCGGTGCACTGAAGAAGATTTCTTGGGCATAGGTTAATTTAGATCTAACAAGCGATTTACAAAGATGAACAAGTGTTGATGAATCTTGACCCCATGTCTGTTTGCGAACTATTTTTAAGAAATTTAAACTTTTTTGAGCTTTGGTTAATAAGTATTCAATATGCTGATTCCAAGATAATTTTGCCGTAAGAAAAACTCCTAAGAATTTAATTGACTCATTAAACTGAAGAAGAGTATCTCCCAGTTTGAAAGTGGGAATATTTACTGGGTTAGCTCCATTATTAAATAAAACTATTTTCGATTTTTCCAGGGATAGATGTAACCCATTTTCTACCATGTATCGTGCTATTTTATCAAGTTCTAATTGGTAGCATTTGCGTGTATAATTAATACAGCGCAAAGGAGTTTTCCTTTTCATATTTACCTGCATCCACATGCATAAATCGTCAGCATATTGAGCTAAAACTACATGCTTAGATACTTTACTGGGTAAGTCGTGCATTAATATCATGAAAAGAAGGGGAGCTATAACGGATCCCTGAGGGATACCCATTTGAAGAATTCGTTTCGTGGAATATACATTTTCAATCCTCGTTTGAAATACTCTGTTTTCTAAGAAACACTTAACATAGTCAAAAATGTGACCTGTCAGCCCAATACTTTTAAATTTAAATAACAATCTGGAGTGCCACACTTGATCGTATGCTTTCGTTATATCAAAAAATGTAGCTAAAACACATTGACGTCTTGCAAATTGTTGTTTTATGTTAGTAGTTAGCTTTGTTAGGATTTCTACTGGTGACCTGCCTTTTCGAAATCCTGCCTGATTTACTGGTATTATTTTATTCTTTTCACAATAGTGCATCAGTCTCTTTAAGATTATTTTCTCCATTAGTTTACATACGTGTGATGTTAATGCAATTGGCCTGTAGTTTTTCAGATCGGTATTACATTTACCTGATTTTAGTACAGGAACCACTATTGTTTCTTTCCAGTTGTTGGGCATTTTCCCACTATTCCAGCATTTTTGAAATATGTCATGTAGCAAAATTATAAAATTTTCTGGTAAATTTTTCAGCATCTCATTGGAAATTGCATCTAGTCCAACTGACGTTTTTTTACTTGGAAGGGACTGAATGGCATCTTTTAATTCTTGAAGTGTGAGTGATGCATTTATGTAGTGAGTATTGTCAGAGGCAGGATCCTTATATACATCTTTCTTTTCTTCTCGTTCCCTATAGTCTCTACTAGAGACAGGAAGTCCTTCTACACGACAGGTCTCAGCAAACACGTCTGCAAAAGCTTCTGCTTTTTCCAGTGAGCTAGGAAAAGGGTTATTTTCTAGCTTTACTGGAATTGATGGCAACTTAATCCCGTTTTTCATAAATTTTAGTTTTTTCCCAAATCTTTATCATGTCTTTGTGGTCATTTACTTCACATTTACAAAAAGACGTCCAGTGTTGTTCTTTGGCTTGCTCTATGATTCTGTTACACTTAATGTTGGCACTTTTCATCGCTGTATGATTTTCAGGTGACCTGTTTGCTAAATAGATTTTGTATTTTTCTTTCTTTTCGTTCACTGCCTTTTGACAATCCTCATTCCACCAGACATTTCCATGATGTTTTCCTATTTTCGACACTGTAAGTTTTGGAATTGAAATGTTAGCAGCTCTTAACAGTGAGTTACAGAAAACTTCGTACATGTCGTTTATGTTCATTGCTTCAGATAGATCTGCTCTTGTCTTTTCAAGGATTGCCTTAAAACTGATCCAGTCTGCGTTTTTATAATTAAACTTGGGTAAACTATCTTGTGGCATGGCGTCTATTTTAGTTGTATGGTTTAGGGTAAGACGTATGGGGATGTGATCTGATCCCAACAAGTCATCCTCTGTTTGCCACGTGGCGTTTGGGGCTAGGGATGGTGAGATTAAAGTGAGGTCGATAGCTGTGGGTCTGTGGGTTGGTATATCGGGGATCCGGGTAACGTATCCGTTGTTAAGTAAATATAAATTGGAATCTACAATATTTTCGATCAACCTGTTGCTTGTTATGTTTGTACAATACTTTTCCCAAAATGGGGCATGTGCATTAAAATCACCTCCAATTATCCACTTGTCATCCTGATCTTGAAAGTGTCTTAACCATTCAGTGTTCACAGAGTCTGGGCCTCTTGGTAAGTATACAGAGGCCATATTCACAACTAACGATGAGGAAAATTTTATAATGATTGCACATGATGAAATAAATGCGGTAGATTTAGGTACTGGCGATGTTCGTTCACAATAGTTCAGTCCTTCCCGAATGTATATAGCTGTTTGTATACGGCCACCGTCATTTACAGAGTCACATATTGGTGGATAATAAAAACCGGATATTTTAGGTAATTTGGTTTTGATGGTATTCAGCGACTGTAGAAGCATGACATGGACGTTTTTAGAAGAGAGATAGTTACTCAAATATGAGATGTTTTTAACAATGGAACGAGTGTTCCACTGAAAAATGTTGATATCACTTACTACACACGTCTTCATGAGGAACGGTTGATAAACTTTAGAACAATATGGTACGTTTAGATAATTAAATATTCATTTAACTTGGAATCAAAAGGTACAAATAGCATAAAAACGAAGTAGGTAAACAAGTAAAACAATATAGTTGAGAGCTGAACGAAGAGGAACTGAATCTGGGCTGAATCTAAAATGACCAGGGAGGAAGAAAAATTGAGAGTGGAAGCCGGGTCTTTGTTGATGTCGTTGCCGGTTTGATCTCCTCCTCGGTTTTTCCCAGAAAAGCTGATGGATTTGCCTCCCTAAGTTTCTGGCCAGAACGCTCGCCCCTCTGGTGGTTGGATGGACGTCGTCCTGGCTGACTTGAGTGTGACTGACAGTTTGGAGATTATCATTGTTGACATAGTTGACACTTGCTGCTTTTAGGAGTCGCGCTTTTGTCAGGGCATTAAGAAGCTCTCTTTTTACGTTTAGGTGTTTGTCCCTCACAGGAGCGACCTGACTGACCACTACCTTAGCTTTCGGAAATTGTGTGTTGATGATTTTCACACATATTTCTAGGTTTATGCTGCATTCAGTGGGCTCCTTTGTTTTCAAATCTGTAATCCCCACATGTAGAACAACACAGTCAGGTTCAGGTGTCAGTTCTTCTTTCGATTTTTCAATGGCTGTCTTACAGTCGTCGATGGTACGGATTTTTCTCGTTGCCACCTGAAAACCGTAAGAACAGCCCAGTCTCTTTCCATCCACTTTATTTAGGACGGAGTCGTGGATGATAAGGACACGTGGAAGAATATTAGATTTCAATCTGGAATGTGCAGATGATACCGCTGTTTTGACGTCACGGTGAGGTTTTGTAGAGACGTCTGGTCTTTGTTTGACGTCATTTTTCCTTCCTTTAGGTGTTTTTTCCTGATCTTTTAGTTTTGGAGGTTGAGCCGCGCATTCCGCGTAGGAGGTGAATTTGTCCATCGGTGACATGGTGGAAAAGTCACCGTGGACCGCGGAATCAGTTTGGCTCGCAATGGTGGTCGTAAGTATTGGGCACTTATTGTCATCGCGCAGCTCCTTTAACGTTGTGTTGTTTTCTAATAAGATTTTCCTCTCTGTTTGTAGTATGGTTGTGAGGCTGTTTATTTGTTTGGACAGTTCTTGTATGGTATTTTTCAAATTGTCGATTTCCCTTACCGCCTCATGACATCTGCAGCCACATGATGACATCGATCGTAGCTGTGGGACGTTCGGCTGACTTCTGGATGGTGAAAGGGTCCGACTGGAGGTCTGTACTTCATGATGATCGGAGGTTTCTGGGGTCTCTGCAGGTGGTAGTGTCTCTGCCTTGGTGTTGTCTGTCCTACGGGTGGTCTTCTTTGCGTTTTCTTTGTTGAGACAACGTTTCGACCTTGTCATTTTTAGCCTAGTTGATTCCTCTTTGTAAACGTTCAGTTATAATGCCGCCATCTTGGCGTGTGTGTGTGTGTTGTGTGTGTGTGTGTGTGTGTGTGGTGTGTGTGTGTGTGTGTGTGTGTGTGTGTGTGTATGTGTGTGTGTGTGTTTGTGTGTGTGTGTGTGTGTGTGTGTGTGTGTGTGTGTGTGTGTGTGTGTGTGTGTGTGTTTGTTTCGCAAGACAAATTAATTCATGTGTGTTTATTGAATGTTTCATATCTGAAACGACGTGCAGCTTAAATCAATACGATTTCCAGATAGACTCTCTCTCTCTCTGTCTTTCTCTTTCTCTCGCTCTCTGTCTTTCTTTCTCTCTCTCTCTCTCTCTCTCTGTCTTTCTCTCTCTCTTTCTGTTGTCTGTCTCCCTCCCTCTCTTTCCCCCCTCTCTCTCTCTCCCTCTCTCTCTTCCTCCCTCTCTCTCTCCCTCCTCCCCCTCTGTCTCTCTCAGTCTCTCTCTCTGTCTGTCTCTCTGTTTCTCTATCTCTCTCTGTGTGATTCTCTCTCCATCTCTCTCTGTTTCTCCCCCCCCCTCCTTTTTTTTTCT
>JAPXFY010001677.1:25000-30000 GCA_030674185.1 Monoplex corrugatus | reverse complement strand
CTACAGACAGCCTGACTGTACACACACACTACTTTATAATTGTGACTACAGACAGCTTGACTGTACACACACACTACTTTATAATTGTGACTACAGACAGCCTGACTGTACACACACACTACTTTATAATTGTGACTACAGACAGCTTGACTGTACACACACACTACTTTTTAATTGTGACTACAGACAGCATGACATTACACACACACTACTTTATAATTGTGACTACAGACAGCTTGGCTGTACACACACGCTTATTTATGATTGTGACTACAGACAGCTTCACTGTACACACACTTTATAATTGTGACTACAGACAGCTTGGCTGTACACACACGCTTATTTATGATTGTGACTACAGACAGCTTAACTGTACACACACTTTATAATTGTGACTACAGACAGCTTGGCTGTACACACACTACTTTATGATTGTGACTACAGACAGCTTGGCTGTACACACTACTTTATAATTGTGACTAAAGACAGCTTGACTGTACACACACACACTACTTTATAATTGTGACTACAGACAGCTTGACTGTACACACACACTTTATAATTGTGACTACAGACAGCCTGACTGTACACACACTACTTTATAATTGTGATTACAGACAGCCTGACTGTACACACACACACTACTTTATAATTGTGACTACAGACAGCCTGACTGTACACACACACACACTACTTTATAATTGTGACTACAGACAGCTTGACTGTACACACACACTTTATAATTGTGACTACAGACAGCTTGACTGTACACACACTACTTTATAATTGTGACTACAGACAGCTTGACTGTACATACACACTACTTTATAATTGTGACTACAGACAGCTTGACTGTACACACACACTACTTTATAATTGTGACTACAGACAGCTTGACTGTACACACACTACTTTATAAATGTGACTATAGACAGCTTGACTGTACACACACACTTTATAATTGTGACTACAGACAGCCTGACTGTACACACACACTACTTTATAATTGTGATTACAGACAGCCTTTACTGTACACACACACTACTTTATAATTGTGACTACAGACAGCCTGACTGTACACACACACTACTTTATAATTGTGACTACAGACAGCTTGACTGTACACACACACTACTTTATAATTGTGACTACAGACAGCCTGACTGTACACACACACTACTTTATAATTGTGACTACAGACAGCTTGACTGTACACACACACTACTTTTTAATTGTGACTACAGACAGCATGACATTACACACACACTACTTTATAATTGTGACTACAGACAGCTTGGCTGTACACACCGCTTATTTATGATTGTGACTACAGACAGCTTCACTGTACACACACTTTATAATTGTGACTACAGACAGCTTGGCTGTACACACACGCTTATTTATGATTGTGACTACAGACAGCTTAACTGTACACACACTTTATAATTGTGACTACAGACAGCTTGGCTGTACACACACTACTTTATGATTGTGACTACAGACAGCTTGGCTGTACACACTACTTTATAATTGTGACTAAAGACAGCTTGACTGTACACACACCACACTACTTTATAATTGTGACTACAGACAGCTTGACTGTACACACACACTTTATAATTGTGACTACAGACAGCCTGACTGTACACACACTACTTTATAATTGTGATTACAGACAGCCTGACTGTACACACACACACTACTTTATAATTGTGACTACAGACAGCCTGACTGTACACACACACACACTACTTTATAATTGTGACTACAGACAGCTTGACTGTACACACACACTTTATAATTGTGACTACAGACAGCTTGACTGTACACACACTACTTTATAATTGTGACTACAGACAGCTTGACTGTACATACACACTACTTTATAATTGTGACTACAGACAGCTTGACTGTACACACACACTACTTTATAATTGTGACTACAGACAGCTTGACTGTACACACACTACTTTATAAATGTGACTATAGACAGCTTGACTGTACACACACACTTTATAATTGTGACTACAGACAGCCTGACTGTACACACACACTACTTTATAATTGTGACTACAGACAGCCTGACTGTACACACACACCACTTTATAACTGTGACTACAGACAGCTTGACAGTACACACTACTTTATAATTGTGACTACAGACAGCTTGACTGTACACACACTACTTTATAATTGTGACTACAGACAGCCTGACTGTACACACTACTTTATAATTGTGACTACAGACAGCTTGACTGTACACACTACTTTATAATTGTGACTACAGACAGCCTGACTGTACACACACACACACACACTTTATAATTGTGACTACAGACAGCTTGACTGTACACACTACTTTATAATTGTGACTACAGACAGCCTGACTGTACACACACACTACTTTATAATTGTGACTACAGACAGCTTGACTGTACACACACACACTACTTTATAATTGTGACTACAGACAGCTTGACTGTACACACACACTACTTTATAATTGTGACTACAGACAGCTTGACTGTACACACACACACTATTTTATAATTGTGACTACAGACAGCCTGACTGTGCACACACACTACTTTATAATTGTGACTACAGACAGCTTGACTGTACACACAACTTTCAACCGGAAGGTCCCCAGTTCGATCCTGTTAGACAGCTCCACCTGGTGGATAAAGGGCGAACATGTTTGTGACGTCCGAGGTCAACACGTGTGCAGACTTACCATAATATAATAATAATTACAATATTTATATAGCGCAAAATCTTGATAGAATCAAATCTAAGCGCTGAAACAGACACACACACACGCACGCACGCACACACACACGCACGCACACACACACGCGCACGCGCAACACACACACACACACACCGCGCACACGGCTACAAATGGGGAGAAAGATATAAAAGCAATGGAAAACCACAGAGAGCACACTATATACAACCACATATTACAATGTGATTCCCCTCCGAGTGGAGACAGGCTGCAGAGGGGATTGAGTGAGGTCAGGATTTTATGCAGAGGAGAAAAGGTGAGTTTTGAGAGGTGAACTTGAAGGAGACAAAAGTAGGTTGCTGACGGACTGAGGAGAGGAAGTTTGTTCCAGGAGAGCGGACCAGAAACAGAGAAGGCTCGTGGACCATGGGTATTGAGCTTAGTGCGTGGAAAGCGAAAAGTCAGAGGATCGGAGGCAGAGCGAGGGTACGTGAGGGAACATAGATCTCAAGTAGGCTTGACAGGTAATCGGGGCTGCGTTATTGAGGCTTTTGTAGCACATAGTGTCTAGTTTGTACTGTATGCTCTTTGATACAGGGAGCCAGTGAAGTTGTGCCAGGAGAGGAGATATGTGGTCAGCTTTTTTCTTTTTGAGTACAAGGCGTGCAGCATTGTTTTGAATGCGCTGTAGGATGTGAATGGTGGAGGCAGGAAGACCGGACAGGAGTGAAGTGCATTAGTCAATGCGAGACATTATGAAGGAGAGAGAACGAGTTTTGCAGTTGTTTCCACAGAGAGATACTTCCTGATCAGGCTTATACGATGGAGGTGATAGTAGCAAGATCTGGCAGTTTGGGAAACAAAGTTGTTCATGGAGAGGGTTGAGTCAATGCAGACACCAAGATTTCTAGCTGAATCAGAAATTGGGACTGATGTGTTACATAATGGGAGAGAAAGAGGAGGCAGCTGAGAAAGTTTCTGACGGGTGCCAATGAGGATAGCTTCTGTCTTGTCGTCATTAAGCTGAAGTTTGTTGTATGTCATCCAATTTTTAATGTCCGAGTAACACTCAGTGGTGCGAGTCAGGAGGCGCTGTATATTGTCAGGTGAGTCACTGTCTTGAAGTTGGGTGTCATCAGCATAGAAGTGGTGTTTTATAGAGTGGGAGTTGATGATGGTGGACAGGGGGGAGGTGTAAAGAGTGAAAAGAACAGGGCCAAGGACAGATCCTTGTGGAACACCACAGGTCAGGTATGCAGGTTGAGAGTAAGTGCCATTAATGAGAACAGTTTGTTTTCTGTTTGATAGATAATGTCATTGGCTTTGTAGTTTTAAAGATAACAAGACTATCAGTTTTTGTATTTCGTTCAAAGTGTGTTCACTTGTGGAAAATGAAAGAACTGCTCAGTTAAATCAGTTTCATTGTTATAATATTCACATATATTTGAATATTTAATTTTCTTTTTTCTGATCATAGTTGTCGTGGACAGATGTGTGTTATGGCAGGGAATGGTCAACACAAATGTAACAGTGGGCTGACACTAGCAGAACAATTGGAACATTACGATGGGGGCTGCCGACAGTCACATCTTATGTTACAGGCGGGGATTGAACTCGAGACACTCTGAACTTCTAATCATGAGGTATTGGGTTCGATCCTCCCAGACGCCTCCCACCCGGTGGGTAAAGAATGGAGTTGTTTCCCTTCATCCATGTCAATGTGTGTGCACATCTGCCAGTGATCAAGTCCTTGACTCCCGCACCCCATCCACCAGCATCATGTATGGTCAACCATGCTAGCAAGGCAAGAACGTAATCCTTTGATTCCCTCACCCTATCCACCAGCTTCCCTGTAGATATCACATGTTGTGTTTTGTGTCAATAGATCCCTGTAGATATTACATTACATGTTGTGTTTTGTGTCAATAGATCCCTGTAGATATCACATGTTGTGTTTTGTGTCACTAGATCCTTGTAGATATTACATGTTGTATTTTGTGTCAATAAATCCCTGTAGATGTTACATGTTGTGTTTTGTGTCACTAGATCCCTGTAGATATTACATGTTGTGTTTTGTGTCAATAGATCCCTGTAGATATTACATTACATGTTGTGTTTTGTGTCACTAGATCCCTGTAGATATTACATGTTGTGTTTTGTGTCAATAGATCCCTGTAGATATTACATGTTGTGTTTTGTGTCAATAGATCCCTGTAGATATTACATTACATGTTGTGTTTTGTGTCAGTAGATCCCTGTAGATATTACATGT
>JAPXFY010001677.1:0-10000 GCA_030674185.1 Monoplex corrugatus | reverse complement strand
TGCAGAGGAGAAAAGGTGAGTTTTGAGAGCGGACTTGAAGGAGGCAAAAGTAGGTTGCTGACGGACTGAGAGAGGAAGTTTGTTCCAGGAGAGTGGACCAGAAACAGAGAAGGCTCGTGGACCATAGGTATTGAGCTTAGTGCGTGGAAAGCGAAAAGTCAGAGGATCGGAGGCAGAGCGGAGGGTACGTGAGGGAAGATAGATCTCAAGTAGGCTTGACAGGTAATTGGGGGCTGCGTTATTGAGGCTTTTGTAGCACATGGTGTCTAGTTTGTACTGTATGCGCTTTGATACAGGGAGCCAGTGAAGTTGTGCCAGGAGAGGAGATATGTGGTCAGCTTTTTTCTTTTTGAGTACAAGGCGTACAGCATTGTTTTGAATGCGCTGTAGGATGTGAATGGTGGAGGCAGGAAGACCAGACAGGAGTGAATTGCAATAGTCAATGCGAGACATTATGAAGGAGAGAACGAGTTTTGCAGTTGTTTCGACAGAGAGATACTTCCTGATCAGGCTTATACGATGGAGATGATAGTAGCAAGATCTGGCAGTTTGAGAAACAAAGTTGTTCATGGACAGGGTAGAGTCAATGCAGACACCAAGGTTTTTAGCTGAATCAGAAATTGGGACTGATGTGTTACATAATGGGAGAGAAAGAGGAGGCAGCTGGGAAAGTTTCTGACGGGTGCCAATGAGGATAGCTTCTGTCTTGTCGTCATTAAGCTGAAGTCTATTGTGTGTCATCCAGTTCTTAATGTCCGAGTAACACTCAGTGGTGCGAGTCAACAGGCGCTGTATATTATCAGGTGAGTCACTATCTTGAAGTTGGGTGTCATCAGCATAGAAGTGGTGTTTTATAGAGTGGGAGTTGATGATGGTGGACAGGGGGGAGGTATAAAGAGTGAAAAGAACAGGGCCAAGGACAGATCCTTGTGGAACACCACAGGTCAGGTATGCAGGTTGAGAGTAAGTGCCATTGATGAGAACAGTTTGTTTTCTGTTTGATAAATACGAAGTGAAAAAGGAGAGAGCAATGTCAGAGATGCCAAAAGTATGATGAAGTCTAGAAAGGAGAATACCATGGTCAATGGTATCGAAAGCTGCAGACAGATCAAGGAGTGTGAGGAGAGAGACTTTGCCAGTATCAGTTGCAAGGAGGAGATTGTTGAGAATGTGTAGTAGGGCAGTTTCAGTGCTATGGCACTGGCGGTAGGCTGACTGGAAAGGATTGAGGAGATTGTTGGCAGACAGGTGAGAGTTCAGCTGGTTGAGGACGACTTTTTCAAGGAGTTTTGACAAGAAAGAGAGATTAGAGATAGGCCTGTAATTTTTCAGTTCATTTGGGTCTAAATTGTGTTTCTTGAGAAGAGGGTGAACAATAGCAGACTTGAAAGAATCTGGGACAGTTCCAGTTTGAAAAGAAGTGTTGATGATGTCAGTGATGAATGGGAGGAGAGTAGGGAGACAATCGGAGTAGAGAGAACCTGGAAGAGGATCCAGTTCGCAGGTTTTGAACGACATGGATCTGATTGTGTTGAAAATTTCTTCTTGTGAGACTGGGGTAAAAGTAGTGAGAGGTGTGCCAGAGAAGGAAGGATCAGGTGGGCATGGTTGACAGGGTGTCCTGTCAAGCCTGTCACGAAGAGTTTGTATTTTGGTGGTGAAATACTTAGAGAATACAGATGGGAGTTCTTCATTTGTATGTTTTGTTGGGAGAGGAAAGTCTTTTCGTGTGCCAAGGAGATGATTCATGGTTGTAAAGAGTTCTTTTGAAGAAGAGGCATTCAGGATTTTGGTTTGGAAATAGCTTGTTTTTGCAGATGCAATGAGGGTGGATACTTTTGTTTTAGAGGCTTGGAAAAGTTGCCTGTGTACAGTGAGTTTGGATTTGCGCCAGCGGCGCTCTGCTCTGCGGCGGGCACGTTTTGCACAGGCAATCTCATGAGTGAGCCAGGGGGTAGGGGGGCGGTCAGGTAAAAGACGGGTTGTGGCTGGAGCATGAGTGTCCAGAAGATGGTGGAGAGTAGTATAGAATTCATCGGCAAGGTTATGTGACTTTTCAGAAAGGAGACGGGAGGCATCAGATGAAAATGTGGAGAGGTCGATAGATTTGAGATTGCGTCGAGTCACTGTGCGCGTGGTACGGGAAGGAGGAGAAATGTCAAGAGAACAGAGAATTGCAGAGTGGTCAGATGGAAGGGCTGAAGTTAGACGGGTAGAAAGAACTAAGCAGTTGTTAGTAGCTGAATTGTGGTGATCACGAGAAATGATCCAGTCAAGAATGTGACCTTTTTGGTGGGTTGGTTCAGAAATGTGTTGAGTCATATTGTGATTGGACAGAGAGTTGATGATATGTCTTGTGTCATAACGGTGAGTGTTGTCATAGTGGACATTGATGTCACCTAGAATGATGAGATTTCCAGGTAAGAGGCAGTAGTGGTCAAGCAGTTGGTCAAAGTCAGAGAGAAACGTGGATGTGGTGAGTTTGTTGGCAGAGCTAGGTGGAGGTCGATAGACACAGGAGAAGGTGATGGGGTGAGGGGTGGATTGGAAGGATACTTCAACGTGCTCGAAAGAAGGATGGGAGAAAGGCAGAGACTGCGAGAAAGATAGGCGGGAATGGAGTGAGTCGTTGTAGAGGATGGCGATACCGCCACCTCGAGATGAGCGATGGAAAGAAGCAAGCCTGTAACCACTCGGAGTGAGGCTAGCATGTATAGGTTCATGACCAAGGGGGTTAAGCCATGTCTCTGTAATAAAAGCAATGTCAACGTGCTCATCAGCGATAAAATCGGCAATGACCTCAGCTTTGCCATCTTTGCATATTGATTGAGCGTTAAAAAGGCATAGTTTAAGTTTATCATATGGCGGCGGCCGAGGTGGCGAAGAAGGCGGCACCGACGGGACAAAAGACGAAGGCGACACCAGCGGGGCAGAAGACGAAGGCAGCAACGACGGAACAGAAGAAGAAGACAAAGGTAGCACCGGCGGGACAGAAGACGAGGGCAGCGCCGGCGGGACAGAAGACGAAGGCAGCACCGGCGGGACAGAAGGCGAAGGCGGCACCACCAGGACAGAAGGCGAAGGCGAAGATGGCAGAGGAGGAGACAAAGCCCGCAGCAGCGAGGTCGAAGGCAGGGGCAGTGGAGGAGACGAGGAAGCAGAAAAAGAAAAGTGGCGTCGGGCTGGCACAGCAGGAGGCAGGTTGTGCCAAAGTCGGTGGAGACGTCCACCACGACAGGATCGCGCAGTGCGGGGCTTGCTACACAGCCCCAATGTACGTATGCGCTGGTAGACGCCTCCACCGAGGTAGCATTTGCTGTGTTTAAAAAGTGTCAGTCCAATTTGTTTAAGGACGGACGGATCCATAATTGAGAGCCAGTCAAGAGAGGATGATGTTTGCAGAGAACAACGAAGGTTTGGGAGCTGTAGCGTTGGGCGAACACAGTAGGCTAAAATGTTAACACAGTTCACAGGTTAAATGTCCGACCTAAACGGCAGAATTAAAATGACGAAAAGTAGGCATACGAAACTCTAAAATCAGATTATCCGGTAAAATATTCAAAATTTTAAAAAAATATTTACATCACCATTTGTCGGGACCCAAGAGGAATAAACTGATATAAAATTCAATGTACAAAAACAAATAGAACCACGATAAAATCACTGTAAAATACCACACACACTTTTGCTGCCTGCTGGCGCGACATCTACTCACTAATAATAATAATAATAATAATAATAATAATAATAATAATAATGATATTAATAATAATACTTAAGGTAAAACCCACTCTATGTTGGCAAGGTAAAACCAACTGTGTGCTGGTAAGGTAAAACCCACTGTGTGCTGGCAAGGTAAAACCCACTGTGTGCTGGCAAGGTAAAACACACTGTGTGCTGGCAAGGTAAAACCCACTGTGTGTTGGTAAGGTAAAACCCACTGTGTGCTGGTAAGGTAAAACCCACTGTATGCTGGCAAGGTAAAACACACTGTGTGCTGGCAAGGTAAAACCCACTGTGTGCTGGCATGGTAAAACCCACTGTGTGCTGGCAAGGTAAAACCCACTGTGTGCTGGCAAGGTAAAACCCACTCTATGCTGGCAAGGTAAAACCCACTGTGTGCTGGTAAGGTAAAACCCACTGTGTGCTGGCAAGGTAAAACCCACTGTGTGCTGGTAAGGTAAAACCCACTGTGTGCTGGTAAGGTAAAACCCACTGTGTGCTGGTAAGGTAAAACCCACTGTGTGCTGGTAAGGTAAAACCCACTGTGTGCTGGCAAGGTAAAACCCACTGTGTGCTGGTAAGGTAAAACCCACTGTATGCTGGCAAGGTAAAACCCACTGTGTGCTGGCAAGGTAAAACCCATTGTATGCTGGTAAGGTAAAACCCACTGTGTGCTGGCAAGGTAAAACCCACTGTGTGCTGGCAAGGTAAAACACACTGTGTGCTGGTAAGGTAAAACCCACTGTGTGCTGGTAAGGTAAAACACACTGTGTGCTGGTAAGGTAAAACCCACTGTATGCTGGCAAGGTAAAACCCACTGTGTGCTGCCAAGGTAAAACCCACTGTGTGCTGGCATGGTAAAACCCACTGTGTGCTGGCAAGGTAAAACCCACAATGTGCTGGTAAGGTAAAACCCACTGTGTGCTGGTAAGGTAAAACCCACTGTGTGCTGGTAAGGTAAAACCCACTGTGTGCTGGTAAGGTAAAACCCACTGTGTGCTGGCAAGGTAAAACCCACTGTGTGCTGGTAAGGTAAAACCCACTGTATGCTGGCAAGGTAAAACCCACTGTGTGCTGGCAAGGTAAAACCCACTGTGTGCTGGCAAGGTAAAACCCACTGTGTGCTGGCAAGGTAAAACCCACTGTGTGCTGGCAAGGTAAAACCCACTGTGTGCTGGTAAGGTAAAACCCCACTGTGTGCTGGCAAGGTAAAACCCACTGTGTGCTGGTAAGGTAAAACCCACTGTGTGCTGGCAAGGTAAAACCCACTGTGTGCTGGCAAGGTAAAACCCACTGTGTGCTGGCATGGAAAAACCACTGTATGCTGGCAAGGTAAAACCCAGTGTGTGCTGGCAAGGTAAAACCCAGTTTGTGCTGGCAAGGTAAAACCCACTGTGTGCTGGCAAGGTAAAACCCACTGTGTGCTGGTAAGGTAAAACCCACTGTGTGCTGGCAAGGTAAAACCCACTGTATGCTGGCAAGGTAAAACCCACTGTATGCTGGCAAGGTAAAACCCACTGTATGCTGGCAAGGTAAAACCCACTGTGTGCTGGCAAGGTAAAACCCAGTGTGTGCTGGCAATGTAAAACCCACTGTATGCTGGTAAGGTAAAACCCACTGTATGCTGGCAAGGTAAAACCCACTGTGTGCTGGCAAGGTAAAACCCAGTGTGTGCTGGCAATGTAAAACCCACTGTATGCTGGTAAGGTAAAACCCACTGTGTGCTGGTAAGGTAAAACCCACTGTGTGCTGGTAAGGTAAAACCCACTGTGTGCTGGTAAGGTAAAACCCACTGTGTGCTGGCAAGGTAAAACCCACTGTGTGCTGGCGAGGTAAAACCCACTGTGTGCTGGCAAGGTAAAACCCACTGTATGCTGGCATGGTAAAACCCACTGTATGCTGGTAAGGTAAAACCCACTGTATGCTGGCAAGGTAAAAACCACTGTATGCTGGCAATGTAAAACCCACTGTGTGCTGGTAAGGTAAAACCCACTGTGTGCTGGTAAGGTAAAACCCACTGTGTGCTGGTAAGGTAAAACCCACTGTGTGCTGGTAAGGTAAAACCCACTGTGTGCTGGTAAGGTAAAACCCACTGTGTGCTGTCACAGGACTGAACTTAGGATCTTTGTTTTATCAACCAAGTGCTTATCCAACTGAGTAAACCAGGCCATTAAATACGATGATGATGATGATGATGATGATGATGATGATGATGATGATGATGATGATGATGATGATGATGATGATGATGATGATGATGACGACGACGACGACGACGATGACGATGACGATTATGATGACGAGGAGGAGGATGACGACTATGATGGTGATGATGGTGATGATGGCGACGGCGATGATGACGATGACGATGACGACGACGATGACGACGACGATGATGATGATGACGACGACGACGATGACGACAACAACGTTGATGATGATGATGATGATGATGATGATAAGGAGGAGGAGGAGGAGGAGAGGAGGAGGAGGAGAGGAGGAGGAGGAGAGGAGGAGGAGGATGATTTCTAAATGAAAGGAGACCCACAGAAAGATCATTAAGTTAATGTTGCATATTTGGGGGCCGGTTGGTTCTTTTGGTAGAGTTGTGGACTCCAGTCCTGATGTCTTGACTTCAATCCCAGCCCACAACATTACACACTGGTCTGTTGGCTGTCTGTCTGTGTCCATCATTGTGGTGATGTCAGCTTACTGTTTGATAGGTCCACTGGCCTGTTGGCTGTCTGTCTGTTTCCATCCTTCTGCTGGTGTCAGCTTACTGTTTGATAGGTCCACTGGCCTGTTGGCTTTCTGTCTGTTTCCATCCTTCTGCTGGTGTCAGCTTACTGTTTGATAGGTCCACTGGCCTGTTGGCTGTCTGTCTGTTTCCATCCTTCTGCTGGTGTCAGCTTACTGTTTGATAGGTCCACTGGCCTGTTGGCTGTCTGTCTGTTTCCATCCTTCTGCTGGTGTCAGCTTACTGTTTGATAGGTCCACTGGCCTGTTGGCTGTCTGTCTGTTTCCATCCTTCTGCTGGTGTCAGCTTACTGTTTGATAGGTCCACTGGCCTGTTGGCTGTCTGTCTGTTTCCATCCTTCTGCTGGTGTCAGCTTACTGTTTGATAGGTCCACTGGCCTGTTGGCTGTCTGTCTGACTGTTTCCATCATTGTGGTGATGTCAGTGTTTTATACATGTAGGCCCATTCGTCACCAACAGTCCTCCTGTTTCAGGACTTTGCCAGCACATCGTGTTGTGCTTAGAGTCCTGAAGGAGTTGGACATTCTCCAGGTGTGTGCACACCAACAGGGTTTAGGCACTGAGAGCATGTGTGACGGGACATTCTCCAGGTGTGTGCACACCAACAGGGTTTAGGCACTGACAGGATGTGTGACAGGACATTCTCCAGGTGTGTACACACCAACAGGGTTTAGGCACTGACAGGATGTGTGACGGAACATTCTCCAGGTGTGTACACACCAACAGGGTTTAGGCACTGACAGGATGTGTGACGGGACATTCTCCAGGTGTGTACACACCAACAGGGTTTAGGCACTAGCAGGTCTGCACACCTTCACCTGGAACATCGGGAAAGTCTCCATCCTTTAGAGACTCACCACACACAGATGTCTAAACGGATCAAACCCAGGACCTTTCCGACATTTACACAGTTGATTACAACACCCGTGGGGAAGAGAGAGAGAGAGAGAGAGAGAGAGAGAGAGAGAGAGAGAGAGAGAGGGACACAGACAGAGGCAGAGACAGAGAGAGACAGAGACAGAGAGAGACAGAGACAGGCAGAGACAGAGAGAGAGACAGAGAGAGACAGAGACAGAGAGACAGAGACAGACACAGAGAGACAGAGAGAGAGACAAAGACAGAGAGACAGAGAGAGAGAGATACAGAGAGAGACAAAGAGAGACAGACAAAGAGAGAGAGAGACAGAGACAGAGAGAGGGAGGGAGATAGAGAGAGAGGGGGGAGAGAGACAGACAGACAGACAGATAGAGAAAGAGACACAGAAAGCGAGAGAGAGAGAGAGAGAGACAGAGACAGAGACAGAAACAGAAACAGAAAGACAGAAAGAGAGAGAGAGACACAGAGAGGGAGAGAGACAGAGACAGAGACAGAAAGAGAGAACACAGAGAGAGAGAGAGAGAGAGAGAGAGAGAGAGAGAGAGAGAGAGAGAGAGAGAGAGAGAGACCGCGCGCGCGAACGAAATGAAGGGGAACAACTTAAACTTAGGATCGGGCAAACAGGTTGAAATAACCTAATTGAATTGTGTCCCTTCGTTCAAACCATTACCGCTTGTTGTGAGTTTGAGAGGGATGGTGAGAAAGCAGAAGACATGCGTGTTGACGTGTAGCATTGTTCGTCCTGCCTTTGTTGTTGTCTGATGTTCACTGACACAGACGGTGATGATGGGGGAGAGACCAAAGGGACAGGGGGGGGGGGGGGGCGCAAGAAAATGGGCGTGGTAGTCAGGCCCACGTCACACTGCCAATCAAAACGTCCAGGATTCGATCCGCCTGAACACCTCAGTCTGGCGGGTGAAGGGATAAACTGTTGTCCCATCTTCCAGGTGGACATGTGAGTCAGGGCCTAAAACCTTTCGTAGTCTACGTGTGCTGAATATCACATACACTGGTTAGAAATCCTGTCATTCCTGTCGGTGTCTGGTGGCTTATGGGCTCACGAGAACACTCACCGTTCACACCCACTGAAGACGAAGAATGCAGACTGTGCAGTGACATACTACCTGCACAGAGTGGTCAAAAGTTCTTACATCCGAAAATTTGGGACGGTTTCAACGGCATCCGCAACAACAATAACAACAATAACAGCATTAACTACAATGACAAGAACACCGCACAAACAAATACAAACACAACACACACATACACAAAAACACACAGACAGACACATAGTCTAACACACAGACACATACACACACACTCAATCACAGACAGACAGAGGGACACAAATATAAATATATAAGCACACACACGAACACACACACACGCACACACAAACACAATTATACACACAAACAAACACACTCATACACAAACACAAACACACACAAACTCATATACAAACAAGCACATACAAACACATACACACACACACATTCTCTCTCTCTCACACACACACACAACACACACACACACAAAACACACACACACGCAAACACACATACACATGCACACACATACACACACACACACACACACACACACACACACACACACACACACACTCACACAGAGAATAAGGGCAAAAGAATCAGGCCATCTTATTGATAAGCACCAGTGATGCCTGACTATGACAGTATTACCATGTAAAGTGAGGTGTTGTCACTGTGTGTGTGTGTGTGTGTGTGTGTGTGTGTGTGTGTGTGTGTGTGTGTGTGTGTGTGTGTGTCTGTTGTGTTGTGTTGTGTTGTGTTGTGTTGTGTTGTGTGTGTGTGTGTGTGTGTGTGTGTGTGTGTGTGTGTGTGTGTGTATGTGTGTGTGTGTGTGTATGTGTGTGTGTAGACACGTTCTGTGTAGGACAGAGCCATGTAATGTGAGATGTTCTCACTGTGTGTGTGTGTGTGTGTGTGTGTGTGTGTGTGTGTGTGTGTGTGTATGTGTGTGTGTGTGTGTGTGTGTGTGTGTGTGTGTGTGTGTGTGTGTGTGTGTGTGTGTGTGTGTGTGTGTGTGTGTGTGTAGACACGTTCTGTGTTGGACAGAGCCATGTAAAGTGAGATGTTGTCACTGTGTGTGTGTGTGTGTGTGTGTGTGTGTGTGTGTGTGTTGTGTGTGTCTGTGTGTGTGTCTGTCTGTCTGTGTGTGTGTGCGTGTGTGTGTGTGTGTGTGTGTGTGTGTGTGTGTGTGTGTGTGTGTGTGTGTGTGTGTGTGTGTGTGTAGACACGTTCTGTGTTAGACTTGTCATACGACACTGCCATCATTCCCCTCAACTCCGTATGCAGATTCCCTCCCTTTGTAGAGTGATCTCCTCCTGTCTGTGTGATTGCCATCTGCATGTGTTGTGTGTGATGCTGTATCCAATGAATAAATGCATAAATAGGAATACACACACACACTCACACACACACACACACACACACACACACACACACACACACACACACACACACACACACACACACATATATATATATATGCATATACAGAGAGAGAGAGAGAGAGAGAGAGAATAGATACACAAACATAACGAATACCTTAATGAACAGAATCATAGTTTGAAAACAAAAAAACAAAAAATAAAGAAATA
>JAPXFY010001676.1:7500-10000 GCA_030674185.1 Monoplex corrugatus | reverse complement strand
AGAACCAACTATATTTTTCTTTGTTTTCCATATCTGAGTGCCAATTTTGTTTAAACGAACAAATAAGCCTGTCTTTAAATTCATTAATAAACTGACACTCATTTCCTACTCCCTGGGACAACCACACGATTCCAAACCCAAGTTCTGATAAAGCCTTTTTTACCTGATAGGCCCAGTTCTGTTTTCCTATTTCCATTTGAGTAACCATCATTTCATATGCCTGTTTACATAACCGAGATTGTGGAAGCCTTAACAATTTCAACCAGTATTTAATACTCTTCACAAAGGTTCTAATGTATAAAGGATATCTTCCAGTTTCTCCATATAAAACAGTATTAGAAGAGTGAATTGGTACAGCCAAAAAACGTTTTATAGCATATGTATGCACTTTTTCCATATGTGGATTTACAGTAAGACCCCATACTTCAGCTGCATATGTAAGTAAAGGTTCTATCTGTGTATCAAACATTTTCCAATATAAATTACAATCAATAGAATTGAGCTTCCGTAAGGATTTTAGAATTTCAATAACACCTTTTTTCCCTTTATTACAAGATTCTTCCCATGCATAATTTAAACTTAATTTTGTCGAAAATATTATTCCTAAGTATTTATAAGAATTAACAACTTTAACCTCGTTAATTCCATAGAACCATTTTTCGTGTTTTGATAAATGTCCACCCTTCCTGAAAATCATAATATTAGTTTTATCCATGTTAACTGTTAAAGCTAGTCGATCCGATTCTTCCTTTAAAACATTTAACTGGTTTTGTAAGCCTTTGACTGTACCAGAGAGAAGAACAACATCGTCTGCAAACAGCAATAGGAATATCTCAATAACCCCAGGGATAATTTGAATGCCATGCCTGCCTTTTCTTGACAGTTCCACTGCTAATTCATTAATGAAAAATGAAAACAATTGAGGACTCAATTGACACCCCTGTTTCACTCCTTTAGGGCATTCAAAATAATCTGAATATACACACTTCTCACGCACGCATGCAAACACTGAGTTATAAACTCCTCTTAGGGCCATATATAATTTTCCATTCACACCACTTTTACGTAATATATTCCAAAGATTATTACGATTCACAGAATCGAATGCCTTCCTAAAATCCACAAATGCAACATAAAGTTTCTTATTTAAAAGTAAATGCTTCTGCACAAGGGAGTAAAGTGTGAAAATATGATCAATTGTACTGTATTTTGCTCTAAATCCAGCTTGTTCTTCAACTATTTTCTCTTCTTTTTCTGCCCACTTTGTTAATCTCTTATTCAAAATATATGTATAAACTTTACTCACTATACTTGTTAGAGCGACTCCTCTATAATTATCTGGATTATTCACATCTCCTTTTTTATGAATTGGGATTATTATGGACTTTGCCCATTCTGACGGAAAAATGCCATTATCAAAAAGCTTGTTACATAAATGGACAAGGAAATCAATTACATTAGCATTTGCATGTTTTAACATTTCGCTGATTATTTGATCTGGTCCTGCGCTCTTTCCTGCTTTCAAATGCCTGATACTCGCAGTCACTTCTTCTTTAGTTATAGGCTCATTGAAAAGGGGCTCAAAATTATTTTCTTCCTCTACTATATTACTCTCTTGTGCAGTATTTCCCCGATATCATTGAAAACACTGCAGAAATGATTGTACCATTGTTCAATAGAGATTTCATTGTACACAAAGGCCTTTCTATTAACAGATCTTATTATTGACCAGAATGTCCTGGAGTCATTGATGGAATCTTTGAGTGTTCTTATTTTCTTATCTTCGTATTCCCTTTCTTTCGTTTTCCTTAGTTTAACATACTCTTTTCGTGATATGACATATGCTTCTCTTTTTTCTTTTTTTTCTTTTTCTGTTTTGCATCTCTGGAATCTTTTCAGTAGCCTCTTAACTTCTTGTTTCTTTCTTTCACATTCCTTATCAAACCAATCATTCTGTTTCTTTTGTCCTTGTCTCACTGTTCGTACCATACACGCAGCTGCCCCGCATAAAGCCTTAGTAAACTGCTCCGAACTGTCATTCACATTATAATCTAACAAACCGAAAGCTGTCTGTAGACAACTGTTGAACTCAGAACCATCAAGCTCTTGTACAAATAAACTTGCTAATTCTTCAGACCATACAATTTTTTCTTCCCCTTGTTGTCTTGCACTTTCTACATATGTATGATTATTTCCCCTTTTCCATATTACCTCAACAGGTAGATGCCATGAATCAACACAGTTACCTACCCGTAAATCAAAGCATGAGACCAGATTATATGGAACAAGAAAATAGTCAATCACACTACACCCGTTTGGAGACACAAAAGTGTATTCACCCTCTGTATCTCCATCACAAAAACCATTCAAAATAACCATATCCAACATGAAACATAAGTTCAACAATGTTTTGCCAAAACTATTCACAAAGATCTGATTTTGATTGCATGCTATGTTGCGCCAGAAGGAAGCCCTAGATATAACGAAACATTAATTAAAG
>JAPXFY010001675.1:32500-33518 GCA_030674185.1 Monoplex corrugatus | reverse complement strand
TTGGCCCAATTGTGTTTCGACCAATCACGTTTTACCTGATCGTATTTTGCCCAGTCACGTTTTACCTGATCATGTTTCGATCAGTCATGTTTTTACTTGATCATGTTTCGACCAATCATGTTTTACCTGATCATGTTTCGACCAATCATGTTTTACCTGATCGTATTTCGACCAATCATGTTTTACCTGATCGTATTTCGACCAATCATGTTTTACCTGATCGTATTTCGACCAATCATGTCTCCTCTAATCACGTATCACTCGATGTGTCTTAATTTCCACATGTCCGTCATGTTTCCCCCAACTCATACAGAACGAAGAACAAGAAAACCAGGACAACACCAAACACTGTGCCGGTTGTGAAAACCACAATAAAAACCACACAACAAACTGTAAGACCGTCTTCTGCTGTTCAAATCCTTTTTATCCACCTTTGGGCACTTTCGCTCAGTGTATGATCACGCTTGTTTTGGGCATGTTGTATGATCACGCTTGTTTTGGGCATGTTACTGGTCCGTTAAACTAACTGGGCTTAAACCGCTCACTCAATCCAAATAATTCAGTCAAACTTTCAGTAATTCCTGTTTATACACACTGCGATCGCGAAAGTCGGACAGAAATAATATTTGTTTGAACCTTGACTGAGTACCTAACGTCAGTTACACTTGGCCAAGTGGGTTTTACAACTCCAGGAAGGCAGGGGACACCGGCCGTTACAGACAGGAACAAAGGATTGGGGGACGTCAGTTACACTTGGGGGTTTTACAGCTCCAGGAAGGAAGGGGACACTGGCCGTTACAGACAGGAACAAAGGATTGGGGGACGTCAGTTACACTTGGGGGTCTTACAACTCCAGGAAGGAAGGGGACATTGGCCGTTACAGACAAGAACAAAAGACTGGGGGGACGTCAGTTACACTTGGGGGTCTTACAACTCCAGGAAGGGGACACTGGCCGTTACAGACATGAACAAAGGATTGGGGGGACGTCAGTTACACTTGGGGGTCTTACAACTCCAG
>JAPXFY010001675.1:5000-27500 GCA_030674185.1 Monoplex corrugatus | reverse complement strand
AGGTACCCAGACAGGAGGTACCCAGACAGCAGGTACCCAGACAGGAGGTACCCAGACAGGAGGTACCCAGACAGGAGGTACCCAGACAAGAGGTACCCAGACAGGAGGTACCCAGACAGGAGGTACCCAGACAGGAGGTACCCAGACAGCAGGTACCCAGGCAGCAGGTACCCAGGCAGGAGGTACCTGGCAAGATCCAACACAGGCCTTCTGGTGTGAGGTAGGACGTCTTTCCCTCTTGACCAGCTGACTGTTTGACGAGAGAGGGGAGAGATGGTCATTGACCATAGATAGCAGTAAGACTCTGAACAGTACATACAATGAAACACACATCAGACTTTACAGTGTTTACAGTGTTTACAGTGTTTACAGTGTTTACTATATACAGTACACACAATGGAACAGACATCAGACTTTACAGTGTTTACAGTGTTTACAGTGTTTACAGTGATTACAGTGTTTACAGTGTTTACTATATACAGCACAGACAATGGAACACACATCAGACTTTACAGTGTTTACAGTGTTTACTATATACAGTACAGACAATGAAACACACATCAGACTTTACAGTGTTTACAGTGTTTACAGTGTTTACTATATACAGTACAGACAATGGAACACACATCAGACTTTACAGTGTTTACAGTGTTTACAGTGTTTACTATATACAGTACAGACAATGAAACACACATCAGACTTTACAGTGTTTACAGTGTTTACAGTGTTTACTATATAGTGTACACACAATGGAACACACATCAGACTTTACAGTGTTTACAGTGTTTACTATATATAGTACAGACAATGGAACACACATCAGACTTTACAGTGTTTACAGTGTTTACAGTGTTTACTATATACAGTACAGACAATGGAACACACATCAGACTTTACAGTGTTTACAGTATTTACAGTGTTTACTATATACAGTACACACAATGGAACACACATCAGACTTTACAGTGTTTACAGTATTTACAGTGTTTACTATATACAGTACACACAATGGAACACACATCAGACTTTACAGTGTTTACAGTGTTTACTATATACAGTACAGACAATGGAACACACATCAGACTTTACAGTGTTTACAGTGTTTACAGTGTTTACTATATACAGTACAGACAATGGAACACACATCAGACTTTACAGTGTTTACAGTATTTACAGTGTTTACAGTGTTTACTATATACAGTACAGACAATGGAACACACATCAGACTTTACAGTGTTTACAGTGTTTACTATATACAGTACAGACAATGGAACACACATCAGACTTTACAGTGTTTACAGTGTTTACAGTGTTTACAGTGTTTACTATATACAGTACAGACAATGGAACACACATCAGACTTTACAGTGTTTACAGTATTTACAGTGTTTACAGTGTTTACTATATACAGTACAGACAATGGAACACACATCAGACTTTACAGTGTTTACAGTGTTTACAGTGTTTACTATATATAGTACAGACAATGGAACACACATCAGACTTTACAGTGTTTACAGTGTTTACAGTGTTTACAGTGTTTACTATATACAGTACACACAATGGAACACACATCAGACTTTACAGTGTTTACAGTGTTTACAGTGTTTACTATATACAGTACAGACAATGGAACACACATCAGACTTTACAGTATTTACAGTGTTTACAGTGTTTACTATATACAGTACACACAATGGAACACACATCAGACTTTACAGTGTTTACAGTGTTTACAGTGTTTACTATATACAGTACAGACAATGGAACACACATCAGACTTTACAGTGTTTACAGTGTTTACTATATACAGTACAGACAATGGAACACACATCAGACTTTACAGTGTTTACAGTGTTTACAGTGTTTACTATATACAGTACAGACAATGGAACACACATCAGACTTTACAGTGTTTACAGTGTTTACAGTGTTTACTATATACAGTACACACAATGGAACACACATCAGACTTTACAGTGTTTACAGTGTTTACTATATACAGTACAGACAATGGAACACACATCAGACTTTACAGTGTTTACAGTGTTTACTATATACAGTACAGACAATGGAACACACATCAGACTTTACAGTGTTTACAGTGTTTACAGTGTTTACAGTGTTTACTATATACAGTACAGACAATGGAACACACATCAGACTTTACAGTGTTTACAGTGTTTACAGTGTTTACTATATACAGTACAGACAATGGAACACACATCAGACTTTACAGTGTTTACAGTGTTTACAGTGTTTACAGTGTTTACTATATACAGTACAGACAATGGAACACACATGAGACTTTACAGTGTTTACAGTGTTTACTATATACAGTACAGACAATGAAACACACATCAGACTTTACAGTGTTTACAGTGTTTACAGTGTTTACTATATACAGTACAGACAATGAAACACACATCAAACTTTACAGTGTTTACTATATACAGTACAGACAATGGAACACACATCAAACTTTACAGTGTTTACAGTGTTTACTATATACAGTACACACAATGGAACACACATCAGACTTAACAGTGTTTACAGTGTTTACTATGTACAGTACAAACAATGGAACGGACATCAGACAATGTGTCCAAAGTCCAGCCTTGCCCCCTCACATGTCCAAGGCTCGCAGTTCAGTGTGTAACTTTATCCCTGGTCAAATTCTGTAAAATCTGTTTTATTTGTTTTTCAATGATCATATGTAGTGTAAACAAAACTGGCCACCTCCTCACAGAGAGAGAGAGAGAGAGAGAGAACACACACACACACATACACCACACACACACACACACAAACACACAGAGAGAACACACACACACACACACACACAGAACACACACACACACACACACAGAGAACACACACACACACACACACACACACACACACACACACACACACACCACACACACACACAAACAAACACACGCAGAGAGAGAGACAGAGAGAGAGAGAGAACAGAGAGAGAGAGAGAGAGAACACACACACACAGAGAACACACACACACACACACACACACACACACACACACACACACACAGAACACACACACACACACAGAACACACACACACACACACACACACACACACACACACACACACACACACACACACACACACATGTGCGCGCAAGCACACTAAAAGAGAGAAAGATAGGTGGACAAGTTACGCTGCGTTATAATAATAATAATAATAAAGAGCATTTACTCGTATATAGCGCCTAATCTGATGAAAACAAGAGCCCTAAGCGCTTACAGGTATCACGCAGACACAACCAAACACACACACACACACACACACACACACACACACACACACACACACACACACACACACACACACACCACACACACACACACACACACACACACACACACACACACACACGCACACACACACCAGCCGACATTCAAGGCTCAAAAGACAACAAGGGGGGATTTGGGGAAGTTAGGTGGTAGAGTCTTTATAAGTATCATGAGAGGGACTGGAAGAGATGGGTTTTCAGAGAGGACTTGAAAGAAGTGAGAGTTGCAGAGTGGCGAACAGAGACAGGGAGCTGATTCCAGATTACAGGGGCCTGATAGGAAAAGGAGCGTTGACCATAAGTTTTAGTGCGACAGAATGGTATGCGGAAGGTACGAGTATCAGCCGAGGAACGAAGTTGACGAGAGGGGGTGTACAGATGGAGGAGGTCAGAGATGTAAGGGGGTGCAAGACCGTTGAGAGACTTAAAACATAACAAAGCAATCTTGTAGCGAATTCTCTTTTCAACAGGTAACCAGTGAAGAGATTTGAGAAGAGGAGTGACATGAGAGGAACGAGATTTTCTGAAGATGAGCCTAGCAGCATTGTTTTGAACTTTTTGAAGCTTTTGAATGAGAGAGAAAGGACAGCCCGAGAGGAGGGAGTTGCAGTAGTCGAGACGAGAGAGAACAAAGGCACAGAGGAGAGTTTTGGTGGCTTCGACAGAGAGGATATTGCGAATAGAAGAAATTCTGCGTATCTCAAGATAGCATAATCTGCAAACATTCTGGACGTGTTTTTCAAAGGACAGGGTGTTATCAAGAGTGACTCCAAGATTGCGGACAGTGGAAGATAGTGGAATGTCAGATCCAAGCAGAGAGACAGACAGAGGAAGGGAAGAACACTTAGCCAATGTGGTGGGAGAGATAAGGCTAAGTTCAGTTTTAATGGGGTTGAGTTGAAGTTTGTTTACAGTCATCCAGGAGTGAACATCAGAAATGCAGCCTTGGGTTTGTCTGATTATAGAGGGCAGTTGTGGGAGGGAACCAGAAGTATAGAGTTGGTTGTCATCAGAAAAGCTATGATGGGACATAGAGTGAAGTCGCATAATTTCAGAGAGGGGTTGTGTGTACAGCACAAATAGGATGGGACCTAAAACAGAGCCTTGGGGCACACCAAACTGGAGGGTAGCGGGTGCAGAGGATGAACAACAGACAGAGACTGTTTGAGTGCGATTGGAAAGGTAGGACTGGAACCAAGACAGAGCGATGTCAGAGATACCGAACACTTTATGGAGACGTGTGAGCATGATAGAATGGTCGATGGTGTCGAATGCAGCCGAGAGATCAAGGAGAGATAGAAGAGAGATTTGATTTTGATCAAGAGCAGTCAGAATATCATTTGCAATTTTTACAAGAGCAGTTTCAGGGCTGTGTCCAGTGCGATAAGCCGACTGATAAGGGTAAGAGAGGTTGTTGGCGGTGATATGATCAGAGATCTGTGCGAGAACAATTTTTTCAAGGACTTTGGATAAGAAAGATAGGTTGGAAACAGGTCGATAGTTTTTGAGGTTATTGGGGTCAAGACTAGGTTTCTTTAAAAGAGGTCTGACCAGGGCAGATTTGAAGGAAAAGGGAAAGATACCAGATGACAGGGAATTGTTGATGACAGTTGTGAAGTGAGGGAGCAAAGTATCTAGGCAGTGTGTTAAGATAGATGCTGGAAGAGGATCAAGCTCACAGGTCTTGATGTCAGAATGGCGGATTACATTGCGGATAGTAGTTTCAGAAGCAGGCTGAAAAGAAATAAGTGGTGTGCCTTGAAACAGAGGGTCGGGAATAGGAGGTTGAGAGATGGGCTGGGAGTCAAGACTGGAACGGATGGACCTAATTTTATCAATGAAAAAATCTGAAAAATGTTGTGCTAGACGGGCAGGGGGAAAGCATGATGGGAGAGGAGATTTATCTGATTTGCCAAGGAGGGTATTAGTAACGGAATATAGCTGTTTTGATGTAGAGCATGCAATAATTTTCGCATTGTAAAAGGCAGACTTAGCAGAGTCAACTATAGCATTGACAGTTTTGTTGGCAGCCTGAAAAATCTGTTTATTGATAGTAATGCTGTTCTTCAGCCACCGTCTTTCAGCACGACGGCGTTCACGCTTGGCCTTAAGAAGATCAGGGCCAACGGCAGAAAACCAGGGCGATGGTGGTCTCTGGGATACCCTACGTCTGGTGGCGGGGGCGTGCATGTCCAGCAGATCACCAATAGTCCGATTGAGGTCGTCAGCAGAGGCTGGAGGACAGGACTGAAGAGCGGCCAGGAGATCTTCGTTGAAGACGACGGTGTTGATATCAACTAGTTTTCTGACCATGACATAGGTAGTTTGGGTGGAGGCTTGGTCATTGAAAGTTGGCCGAGGATACAGACATGATCCGAAGGAAGAGTATAATCAATTTCAATGGATTTGATGAAGGACTGGTCAGTTCTATGAACAACCCAATCGAGGATGTTGCCTTTTTCGTGGGTTGGAGTGTCGATAGATTGGGTCAAGCCAAAGGAGTTCAAAGAGCTTATCAGTTTAGCAGTGTGGGTCTGGTTAGGTTCATTATAATGAAAATTAAAGTCTCCTGCAATGATGAAACAGCCTTTCAAGGTGTTACAGTAGGCAAGGAGGTCTGGAAACTCTTCTACAAACACATGGTTTTTAAGCTGGTTCTTTGGGCTGGGTGGTGGACGGTAGAGGAACAGCAGATGGAAAGTCTGGTGGGGTAGAGTGAGGGAGAGCTGGACAATTTCAAAAGTAGAGTGTTTGAATTTAAAGTCAGTCTTGGTAGTAATTCGGGGCAGGAGGGACTCGGCAACAACAAAAGCGATGCCGCCGCCGAGACCAGTTTTGCGAGCGAACGAGAGTGTACGGTGACCGGGAGGAGCAAGATCCCTCTCCTTGGGTTCATCCCCGACAGGCTGAAACCAGGTTTCATTGACGGCGAAAATATCGACGACGTGGTCATGGATGAAGTAGTTGATCGCGGATCTCTTCTCGTGTCTGGTACCGAGGGCCTGAGCATTGAACAGTGCAAGAGTCAATGAGTCAGTGCGTAGTTTCTTTTTGCCGGCTGTGAGAGGAATGAGGTTATCAGGGTTGGAGCACAGCGGTCTGGGGGACGGATGGGTATCATAGACAGGAACAGAAGGCAGACCACTGCTGCCATGACGCTGATGTACATCAGTGACCACTGGAATCGTACGTCTCTTGCGCATTCCACCACGACATGATCGACGACGGGGGAGATTTCGGCCGATTTTCAGCGATCTCAAGTGTTCAACCAGGTCAGGGTCAAGGATCGAGTCAGGGGGGCAACATGACAGCAAGCAGTCCCGATTGTACTGCACACGAGTGGAAGAATATGTAGACACAACAGCTGGTTGTGAAGCGGGGCGTGATGAGGCAGACGCACGCAGTGCGAGAGAGACAGAGCGGGGAGGGTGCACGTGCAATATACGCTCGCTCTTTCCAACAACCATAGAATGCAATGTGGTTTTTATCGCTCAGGCATAAAGGCCAAGGGATTTATTTTTGTTTACTTTTAGAACACAGAGACAGCCACAAGGTTTACTGAATAAGTAATTCAATGAGTCATTATCATGTTGACAGGAGTTGCCAAGTCTCTTGTTTTAAGCGGCACATCGATTATCTACTAGTAGCTAAAAAATAAACTGACCTGAGCTACTCTGCGGTGAAATTCTGGATTATTTTGTCACCTTTACTGCAAAAAGTTTTTTCTGTTCATACCAGCAATGTGTACAATGGAAATGACATTGTTCAGTACGTCATATCTCAATTCCCTGTGTTGTAAAGTTCAGCAACTAGTACAGTAAAAGGCACACAGCTTGACCTTTGTCACAACAGCTTGACCTTTGTCACAACAGCTTGACCTTTGTCACAACAGGGATGTTGCTGTAAACACCAATAGTGAGGCCGGTTGATAGTTGACGTTGTTTTCTGATTTCTGGATTCCATCTCTCTGTCCATTCTTCCACTTTCTGTGAAAATACCGCCCAGATATTTGGATTCACTTTGTTTGTTTGTTTGTTTGTTTGGAACCAGAAAAAAACACGAAAGAAGAATAAGAACGCGTATTTAATACAACAAGACAAGACAGGCGCAAATTTTCGGCCAACTGGCCTTTGTCAAGCGTAAAATCACAAAGAAACAAACACCAGACACAAAAATGAGGAGAAAAAGACTTAAACTTCCCTGCTGCTCCGTCCAGTGTGAGAAAAGGAATATTACCAAGGTGATTCAAGTATAAATAGTTTCTCGTGGGATTTCTTATCGTCTTCTAGTATAATTTAAGTAGACACTAAAAAGTAAACAGTGACAGACAAATAGACCTTTGCCTTACACACGCAAACGCAGAGAGAGAGAGAGAAGGCGAGAGAGAAGTTTGCTAGCTGACAAAGCAAAACTGATCACAAACACAGCCGGCATACCGTTACAACACGCCGTACTATCTGCTCCATTCAAAACTTGACAGCTTCACAAACACCATCCAGACACCAGCTGCTGATGCAATACACTTGTACTCTCCTTCTGTTCTCTTCTTTTATTCTCTTCCTGGTTGTACGTTTCTCAGTGTTGTATCGTTTTGCTTTTAGCCAACTGACAGAGAGGCGACCTGTTAAACCGTGTTGTTTGTATAACAGTTAACTTGGAGAACTTAGACCATGAAAGCAAAATGCATGATAGAGCAAAATGCATGATAGTCTCAATATTGATTCTGACCTGTGTTGTGGGATGTAGATCTTTGTACTCGTACCTCCAGATAATGCTGAGACAATTACAATATTGTTGCTCGGCAAAACGTTATTGTGGTAGTGGTGAAAGTTTGCTTCCATTTGTACACTGTTGACCACAATGTCGTCCTTTGTTCAAGTGTCATTTTCTGTTCTAATCCTGTACATTGTTGACCACAATGTCGTCCTTTGTTCAAGTGTCATTTTCTGTTCTAATCCTGTACACTGTTGACCACAATGTCGTCCTTTGTTCAAGTGTCATTTTCTGTTCTAATCCTGTACATTGTTGACCACAATGTTGTCCTTTGTTCAAGTGTCATTTCCTGTTCTAATCCTGTACACTGTTGACCACAATGTCGTCCTTTGTTCAAGTGTCATTTCCTGTTCTAATCCTGTACACTGTTGACCACAATGTCGTCCTTGTTTCAAGTGTCATTTTCTGTTCTAATCCTGTACACTGTTGACCACAATGTCGTCCTTTGTTCAAGTGTCATTTCCTGTTCTAATCCTGTACACTGTTGACCACAATGTCGTCCTTGTTTCAAGTGTCATTTTCTGTTCTAATCCTGTACACTGTTTACCACAATGTTGTCCTTTGTTCAAGTGTCATTTTCTGTTCTAATCCTGTACACTGTTGACCACAATGTCGTCCTTTGTTCAAGTGTCATTTTCTGTTCTAATCCTGTACACTGTTGACCACAATGTCGTCCTTTGTTCAAGTGTCATTTCCTGTTCTAATCCTGTACACTGTTGACCACAATGTCGTCCTTTGTTCAAGTGTCATTTTCTGTTCTAATCCTGTACACTGTTGACCACAATGTCGACCTTTGTTCAAGTGTCATTTCCTGTTCTAATCCTGTACACTGTTGACCTCAATGTCATCCTTGTTTCAAGTGTCATTTTCTGTTCTAATCCTGTACACTGTTGACCTCAATGTCGTCCTTTGTTCAAGTGTCATTTTCTGTTCTAATCCTGTACACTGTTGACCACAATGTTGTCCTTTGTTCAAGTGTCATTTTCTGTTCTAATCCTGTACACTGTTTACCACAATGTCGTCCTTTGTTCAAGTGTCATTTTCTGTTCTAATCCTGTACATTGTTGACCTCAATGTCGTCCTTTGTTCAAGTGTCATTTTCTGTTCTAATCCCGTACACTGTTGACCACAATGTCGTCCTTTGTTCAAGTGTCATTTCCTGTTCTAATCCTGAACATTTATTTTATTGTAAACTTCTCCGTTCAGAATAATTGGAAAATTGATTGTTGATCATCTTCTGCAGCTAAGAGAAGTTTGTCATAACATTCAGTTCCAGCAAGTCGAATGACCCAGCCCTGCCACCCTGCGGTAGTTTCAGTTACAGTTTCTCAAAATGACGTTTCTGCGCTCGGAATGATTTCCATATGCACTAACGTCACAGGTGCCACGTGTATGGTGATCATGGCACAAGCCTTAAGCCTGCACATAAACCCATGAGCTGACAAGGTTTTGAAGGCAAAACTGTTGAATGCAATCATCCTGTCCGGCAAGGACATTCACCTGAGTGAGACAGTCCCAGTCGGCACATATGCTGTAGTGTCATCATCATCATCATCATCATCATCATCAAGTGCCTTGCCACATGGCGTTGGCGATCATGGCCTTCCATCTGTTTCTATCCCTTGGAGGGCAACGGGAAACCACCATCGTACTTTCCCAAGACAAACCATGGCCAGACAAAACAAGGAAATGCTGTAACGTGTACATGTAATCATCTGGTCGGCGATGTCCGTGGGCGATGTAACGCCGAAGTTGTCATGGGTCCTTGATTCCGGTTGTGTCGCCGGAAGTTGCCGACTAAATTTCCGGTCCTTCAAAGAATGTGAAGTAATAAGCCAACTGTGTCGCCGTTGGCGGTTGAAGAAACATGCGTCTGATTAATCCTGTCATCCACGTTCAGGGCGCGATAATTTGTGGACAACTGAACGTGTCGGGTTCTTACATTTACACCTTTATTATATTGCTCAGATTATACACTATTGATGGTACTGAAAATTCTGCCTGAAAATAACCCACTTTATCCTCCTTTTAAAGACTGAACGAAGTCAAGACTCGGGGTTAGGGATAAGGTTAAGAAAAGAATATGAGGTTGCTTTTTAAAACCTAAACAAATGTCATAATTGTGCACTGACATGTAACTACATGTAATGTATGTATATAATGATGTTGGGAAATGTCCTAAGTACCTTCGTTACAGGCAGACGATGGTGTTACATCGACACGTGCATGTTCTGTTCCGTTTTGTTCTGTTCAAAGTCCTATAACTCTCAGAGTACGTGAGGACTAGCTACAAGAAGATTGCTCAAAGAAGCCTTAAAACGTTTGGTTGCTCTGTGAAATACCCATGCTAGTGTCGGATTGTCTGATAACTAGACTCTAGTCGACTGAACTATGACCTGATGATTGGCACGTGCATGGTTTGGTTCAGCTTTTACGTCGACACCCACCTCAGGTGACATGGCCGACGGGGATAACCATCCCAGGGAAGTGGGGGAAGGGGGACTTATCTAATCCTATACTGACTCCACCAGAACAACAATGATGTTAAGATGGGACAGTGAGAAGGCCAGTTTTAATGTTATGTAATCCTATACTGACACCACCAGAACAACAATGATGTTAAGATGGGACAGTGAGAAGGCCAGTTTTAACGTAGCGCACCCCCGGGATTCGAACCCACAACCATTAGCATGTGAATCTGACGCTCAAACCAACTGAGCTACTGGGGCCCGGCACGCGCATGACAAGTCTCCAGTCTATTTATAGTCTGTTGTTTTTGACGGAAATTACTGAAGAAAACTTACTCTGTGTGTGCATGTCTAGTCTTCCATCTTTTTCGCGAATTTTTTTCGTCTCATTGATTGCAATGTATCTTGTTTCAATTTGACTTGTATGCATTGATAACTTCAGACAAGGAAAGAAGTCAACAAGGTAGTGATGAGCTATGAACAATAACCTACTGAAATAGTGTCCGTGTGTAATGCGCTTAGTACGTTTCAAACAGTGCAGTAGAACAAAGTTTATGTCTAACGTGCACTTAGCACACGACAAAGATGCCACAGCACAACAAGCTGTCCTTGGCAAAAACTGTATGGCAAACATCTGTGTGTAAAGTGTCTGCATGCACAAAAAAGGTAAAAGGTGTCTCTGCCTGTGGTCACGGAGAAAGAACGAGAATTTCACCAGGGAAAAACAATAGTTGACAAAATACAAATAGGTACAAATACAACTTGCTGCATGAGTATGGTGCACGATAAGGAACCATAAAAAAAATAAAGAAGTTGCCACCGTCCCCCCCCCCCCCCCAAAAAAAAAGTTTTTAATGATAGATCAACGAATTACGTAGTTCATTCCAGTATTTCATAACCCCTTCCTGTGGTCTGGAGGCTGTCCAACGTGCAGACACACAGACAGAAGTGATGGGAAACCTGTTGCTGCACGATGAGCTTGTGCGGAAATGTAAAATGAGAGACGAGTGACTTGTTCTCTGATATGTGGGAACGTGTGTGTTGCTGAAAGTGACTTGTTCTCTGATATGTGGTTCTCTGATATGTAGGTACGTGTGTGTTGCTGAAAGTGACTTGTTCTCTGATATGTGGTTCTCTAATATGTAGGTACGTGTGTGTTGCTGAAAGTGACTCATTCTCTGATATGTGGGTACGTGTGTGTTGCTGAAAGTGACTCATTCTCTGATATGTGGGTAGGTGAGTGTTGCTGAAAGTGACTTATTCTCCGATATGTGGGTACGTGAGTGTTGCTGAAAGTGACTTGTTCTCTGTTATGTGGGTACGTGTGTGTTCCTGAAAGTGACTCATTCTCTGATATGTAGGTACGTGAGTGTTGCTGAAAGTGACTCATTCTTTGATATGTGGGTACGTGTGTGTTGCTGAAAGTGACTCATTCTCTGATATGTGGGTACGTGAGTGTTGCTGAAAGTGACTCATTCTCTGATATGTGGGTACGTGTGTGTTGCTGAAAGTGACTTGTTCTCTGATATGTGGGTACGTGTGTGTTGCTGAAAGTGACTTGTTCTCCGATATGTGGGTACGTGTGTGTTGCTGAAAGTGACTTGTTCTCTGATATGTGGGTACGTGTGTGTTGCTGAAAGTGACTTGTTCTCCCATATGTGGGTACGTGTGTGTTGCTGAAAGTGACTTGTTCTCCATATGTGGGTACGTGTGTGTTGCTGAAAGTGACTTGTTCTCCCATATGTGGGTACGTGTGTGTTGCTGAAAGTGACTTGTTCTCCCATATGTGGGTACGTGTGTGTTGCTGAAAGTGACTTGTTCTCCCATATGTGGGTACGTGTGTGTTGCTGAAAGTGACTTGTTCTCTGATATGTGGGTACGTGTGTGTTGCTGAAAGTGACTTGTTCTCCCATATGTGGGTACGTGTGTGTTGCTGTCACCGGCGCACAGCCTGTCTGATACAGCACTGCAGAGGGTTTACAGTGACACAAACGTCATATTTTTGTTGCTGTGTGACGTGTGGTCAAACATAGGCTGGTCAATCATAAGTAGGACCTACATAGGCTGGTCAGTCATAACTAGGACCTACATAGGCTGGTCAATCATAACTAGGACCTACATAGGCTGGTCAATCATAACTAGGACCTATTTGCCGTCTGTGGGCTGACCGTTCACGTCCACCAAGCAAGATGATGATCAGCAGTGACATCATGCAGTGCCGATCTTTCTATCGATGTGTCTGGAGGTGATTGTTAGGAGAGTGGTGAAGTATTGGTGCACTAGGTCCCATCCAGAACCCTCGTTTGTTTCTTGTTCACTATGAATAAACAGAAACTTGTAAGCTCTTGTGCAGTTGTGAATGAGCGGCTTGGGAATAAATCTGTCACTAACTCGGTAGAAGGCGCGCGTGACCTAGTAGGCCTACTTCTTTACACAAGAATGGCGACACCCTTCGACGCTTTACACTAATTGTTTGTCTGAAAAGCTGCTTAGAAATAGTCGAGCCTTGCATGGCAGTCGAGTGGGATTTAATAATTACAATATTTATATAGCGCAAAAAAAGACCTATTTATAATAATAGGCCTTGACTGCAAGCGCCCCCTGCATGTGAGTTTGTGCCCTTTGTTGTGACTTACTCATCAGGGACGTTCAGTACACAGATCTCCCCTGGGGAGATCCGGAGACGCGCGGAGAAAGCCACTACTGGTCTGACGTGATGACTGGGTGTCTGCTCTGTGGACCTTCTGCTGTCTGGTTGTCCCAACAGTTTGTGACTACTGAGTTACTGCCCTTCGTTTTGACAGTTCAATAGGGGGGTGTTCCTTGTCAAGGTTTACCCTTAGCCCCGATATGGCTCTACGCAGTCGGCTGGACTTTAAACAACAATAACAACAATAACAATAAGGTTTCCCTGAGACCTGAATTGAGAGATTGGGAACAGCTGACGATTACACTCTCGCTTGACTGACGCAAAGTGAAATTTGCACGTACACATTACATTGTGTGTTATTAGCGGCCTGTACAATACGTCATGTGTGGTTTGTACTGTCCTGATGTCTGACTGACTGGACACTCTTCACACAGAATTCAGTTCAAAACGTATTTGGACAAAATGTGTAAATATTTCAGTAGCATCTACCAACCCCAGGGGCCAGGAAGTCGATACCCTTCTATCAAAACCCCAATTACGGCCTACCATAAGTAGTGATGATAGCAAACAGACTTGACAGACTTACTACAACACACCACATACAGACTGTTACACGCCATGTTTTTATATGACAAAGTACAACACACCACATACAGACTTTGTTACACACCATGTTTTTATATGACAAAGTACAACACACCACATACAGACTTTGTTAAACACCATATTTTTATATGACAAAGTACAACACACCACATACAGACTGTAACACGTCATGTTTTTATATGACAAAGTACAACACCACATACAGACTGTTACACACCATGTTTTTATATGACAAAGTACAACACCACATACAGACTTTGTTACACGTCATGTTTTTATATGACAAAGTACAACACACCACATACAGACTTTGTTACACACCATGTTTTTATATGACAAAGTACAACACACCACATACAGACTTTGTTACACACCATGTTTTTATATGACAAAGTACAACACACCACATACAGACTTTGTTACACGCCATGTTTTTATATGACAAAGTACAACACTACATACAGACTTTGTTACACGTCATGTTTTTATATGACAAAGTACAACACACCACATACAGACTTTGTTACACACCATGTTTTTATATGACAAAGTACAACACCACATACAGACTTTGTTACACACCATGTTTTTATATGACAAAGTACAACACCACATACAGACTTTGTTACACGTCATGTTTTTATATGACAAAGTACAACACCACACATACAGACTTTGTTACACACCATGTTTTTATATGACAAAGTACAACACCACATACAGACTTTGTTACACGCCATGTTTTTATATGACAAAGTACAACACACCACATACAGACTGTTACACACCATGTTTTTATATGACAAAGTACAACACACCACATACAGACTGTTACACGCCATGTTTTTATATGACAAAGTACAACACCACACATACAGACTGTAACACACCATGTTTTTATATGACAAAGTACAACACAACATACAGACTTTGTTACACACCATGTTTTTATATGACAAAGTACAACACCACATACAGACTTTGTTACACACCATGTTTTTATATGACAAAGTACAACACCACATACAGACTTTGTTACACGCCATGTTTTTATATGACAAAGTACAACACACCACATACAGACTGTTACACGCCATGTTTTTATATGACAAAGTACAACACACCACACACAGACTTTGTTACACACCATGTTTTTATATGACAAAGTACAACACCACACATACAGACTTTGTTACACACCATGTTTTTATATGACAAAGTACAACACACCACATACAGACTTTGTTACACACCATGTTTTTATATGACAAAGTACAACACCACAACACAGACTTTGTTACACACCATGTTTTTATATGACAAAGTACAACACACCACATACAGACTGTAACACGTCATGTTTTTATATGACAAAGTACACACACCACATACAGACTTTGTTACACGTCATGTTTTATATGACAAAGTACAACACCACACATACAGACTGTTACACACCATGTTTTTATATGACAAAGTACAACACACCACATACAGACTTTGTTACACACCATGTTTTTATATGACAAAGTACAACACACCACATACAGACTGTAACACGTCATGTTTTTATATGACAAAGTACAACACCACACATACAGACTGTTACACACCATGTTTTTATATGACAAAGTACAACACACCACATACAGACTGTAACACGTCATGTTTTTATATGACAAAGTACAACACCACATACAGACTGTAACACACCATGTTTTTATATGACAAAGTACAACACACCACATACAGACTTTGTTACACGTCATGTTTTTATATGACAAAGTACAACACCACATACAGACTGTAACACGTCATGTTTTTATATGACAAAGTACAACACACCACATACAGACTGTTACACACATGTTTTTATATGACAAAGTACAAACACCACATACAGACTGTTACACGCCATGTTTTTATATGACAAAGTACAACACCACATACAGACTTTGTATACACGCCATGTTTTTATATGACAAAGTACAACACACCACATACAGACTTTGTTACACATCCATGTTTTTATATGACAAAGTACAACACACCCACACAGACTGTAACACGTCATGTTTTTATATGACAAAGTACAACACACCACAACAGACTGTTACACGTCATGTTTTTATATGACAAAGTACAACACCACATACAGACTTTGTTACACGCCATGTTTTTATATGACAAAGTACAACACACCACATACAGACTGTACACACCATGTTTTTATATGACAAAGTACAACACCACATACAGACTTGTAACACGCATGTTTTTATATGACAAAGTACAACACACCACAACAGACTTGTTAACACGTCATGTTTTTATATGACAAAGTACAACACACACATACAGACTTGTTACACGTCATGTTTTTATATGACAAAGTACAACACACCACATACAGACTTTGTACACGCCATGTTTTTATATGACAAAGTACAACACACCACATACAGACTGTTACACGTCATGTTTTTATATGACAAAGTACAACACACCACATACAGACTTTGTTACACGCCATGTTTTTATATGACAAAGTACAACACCACATACAGACTTTGTTACACACCATGTTTTTATATGACAAAGTACAACACACCACATACAGACTGTTACACACCATGTTTTTATATGACAAAGTACAACACCACACATACAGACTGTTACACGCCATGTTTTTATATGACAAAGTACAACACACCACATACAGACTTTGTTACACGCCATGTTTTTATATGACAAAGTACAACACACCACATACAGACTGTTACACACCATGTTTTTATATGACAAAGTACAACACACCACATACAGACTGTAACACGCATGTTTTTATATGACAAAGTACAACACACCACATACAGACTTTGTTACACGCCATGTTTTTATATGACAAAGTACAACACCACATACAGACTGTTACACCATGTTTTTATATGACAAAGTACAACACACCACATACAGACTTTGTTACACACCATGTTTTTATATGACAAAGTACAACACACACATACAGACTTTGTTACACGCCATGTTTTTATATGACAAAGTACAACACACCACATACAGACTTGTAACACGTCATGTTTTTTATATGACAAAGTACACACACCACATACAGACTTTGTTACACACCATGTTTTTATATGACAAAGTACAACACACCACATACAGACTTTGTTACACCCATGTTTTTATATGACAAAGTACAAACACCACATACAGACTGTTACACGCATGTTTTTATATGACAAAGTACAACACACCACATACAGATTTGTTACACACCATGTTTTTATATGACAAAGTACAAACACCACATACAGACTGTTACACGTCATGTTTTTATATGACAAAGTACAACACACCACATACAGACTTTGTTACACGCATGTTTTTATATGACAAAGTACAACACACCACATACAGACTGTTAACACGTCATGTTTTTATATGACAAAGTACAACACACACATACAGACTTTGTTACACACCATGTTTTTATATGACAAAGTACAACACACACATACAGACTGTGTAACACCATGTTTTTATATGACAAAGTACAACACCCACATACAGACTTTGTTAAAATTTTTTATATGACAAAGTACAAACACCACATACAGACTGTTACACGTCATGTTTTTATATGACAAAGTACAACACACCACATACAGACTGTTACCCTATATGACAAAGTAAACACACACATACAGACTTGTTACACCATGTTTTTATATGACAAGTACAACACCACATACAGACTTTGTTACACCATGTTTTTATATGACAAAGTACAAACACCACATACGACTTTGTTACACACCAGTTTTTTATATGACAAGTACAACACACCACATACAGATTTGTTACACCATGTTTTTATATGACAAAGTACAACACCCACATACAGACTTTGTTACACACCATGTTTTTATATGACAAAGTACAACACCACATACAGACTTTGTACACGTCATGTTTTTATATGACAAGTACAAACACCACATACAGACTGTACACCATGTTTTATATGACAAAGTACAACACACACAACAGACTGTTACACACATGTTTTTATATGACAAAGTACAACACCACATACAGACTTGTTACACCATGTTTTTATATGACAAAGTACAACACCACAACAGATTTGTACACGCATGTTTTTATATGACAAAGTACAACACCACATACAGATTTGTTAACACCATGTTTTTATATGACAAGTACAACACACCACATACAGACTGTAAACCATGTTTTTATATGACAAAGTACAACACACCACATACAGACTGTACACGCATGTTTTTATATGACAAAGTACAACACCACATACAGACTTGTACACCATGTTTTTATATGACAAAGTACAACACACATACAGACTGTTACACGCATGTTTTTATATGACAAAGTACAACACCACATACAGACTTTGTACACCATGTTTTTATATGACAAAGTACAACACACATCAGACTTGTTACACACCAGTTTTTATATGACAAAGTACAACACACCAATACAGACTGTTACACCCATGTTTTTATATGACAAGTACAACACCACAACAGACTGTTACACCATGTTTTTATATGACAAAGTACACACACCACATACAGACTTGTACACACCATGTTTTTATATGACAAGTACAACACACCACATACAGACTGTTAACACCATGTTTTTATTGACAAAGTACAACCCACAACAGATTTGTTACACCATGTTTTTATATGACAAAGTACAACACACCACATACAGACTGTTACACGTCATGTTTTTATATGACAAAGTACAAACACACATCAGACTGTAACACGCCATGTTTTTATATGACAAAGTACAACACCCACATACGATTTGTTACACCCATGTTTTTATATGACAAAGTACAACACACCACACACAGACTGTAAACGTATGTTTTTATATGACAAAGTACAACACCACATACAGACTTTGTTACACGTCATGTTTTTATATGACAAAGTACAACACCACATACAGACTTTGTTAACGCCATGTTTTTATATGACAAAGTACAACACACCACATACAGACTGTTACACGTCTGTTTTTATATGACAAAGTACAACACCACATACAGACTTTGTTACACGCATGTTTTTATATGACAAAGTACAAACCACATACAGACTTTGTTACACACCATGTTTTTATATGACAAAGTACAAACACCACTACAGACTGTTACACACCATGTTTTTATATGACAAGTACAACACACACACAAGACTGTTACACGCATGTTTTTATATGACAAAGTACAACACACCACATACAGACTGTTACACGCCATGTTTTTATATGACAAAGTACAACACACCACACACAGACTGTTACACACCATGTTTTTATATGACAAAGTACAACACACCACATACAGACTGTAACACGTCATGTTTTTATATGACAAAGTACAACACACACATACAGACTTTGTTACACGTCATGTTTTTATATGACAAAGTACAAACACCACATACAGACTGTTACACGTCATGTTTTTATATGACAAAGTACAACACCCACATACAGACTTTGTTACACACCATGTTTTTATATGACAAAGTACAACACACCACATACAGACTTTGTTAACACGCCATGTTTTTATATGACAAAGTACAACACCACCACACACAGACTGTAACACGTCATGTTTTTATATGACAAAGTAACAAACACCACATACAGACTTTGTTACACACCATGTTTTTATATGACAAAGTACAAACACCACATACAGACTTTGTTACACGCCATGTTTTTATATGACAAAGTACAAACACACACACACAGACTGTAACACGTCATGTTTTTATATGACAAAGTACAACACACCACACAGACTGTTACACACCATGTTTTTAATGACAAAGTACAACACACCACATACAGACTTTGTTACACGTCATGTTTTTATATGACAAAGTACAACACACCACATACAGACTGTTACACACCATGTTTTTATATGACAAAGTACAACACACCACATACAGACTTTGTTACACGTCATGTTTTTATATGACAAAGTACAACACACCACACACAGACTTTGTTACACACCATGTTTTTATATGACAAAGTACAACACACCACATACAGACTTTGTTACACACCATGTTTTTATATGACAAAGTACAACACCACATACAGACTGTAACACACCATGTTTTTATATGACAAAGTACAACACACCACATACAGACTGTTACACGTCATGTTTTTATATGACAAAGTACAACACACCACATACAGACTTTGTTACACACCATGTTTTTATATGACAAAGTACAACACACCACATACAGACTTTGTTACACGTCATGTTTTTATATGACAAAGTACAACACACCACATACAGACTGTTACACGTCATGTTTTTATATGACAAAGTACAACACACCACATACAGACTGTTACACGTCATGTTTTTATATGACAAAGTACAACACACCACATACAGACTGTTACACGTCATGTTTTTATATGACAAAGTACAACACACCACATACAGACTGTTACACGTCATGTTTTTATATGACAAAGTACAACACACCACATACAGACTGTTACACGTCATGTTTTTATATGACAAAGTACAACACCACATACAGACTGTTACACACCATGTTTTTATATGACAAAGTACAACATCACACAGACAGACTGTAACACGCCATGTTTTTATATGACAAAGTACAACACCACATACAGACTTTGTTACACGCCATGTTTTTATATGACAAAGTACAACACACCACACACAGACTTTGTTACACGCCATGTTTTTATATGACAAAGTACAACACACCACATACAGACTTTGTTACACACCATGTTTTTATATGACAAAGTACAACACACCACATACAGACTTTGTTACACACCATGTTTTTATATGACAAAGTACAACACACCACATACAGACTGTTACACGTCATGTTTTTATATGACAAAGTACAACACCACATACAGACTGTAACACGTCATGTTTTTATATGACAAAGTACAACACACCACATACAGACTGTTACACGTCATGTTTTTATATGACAAAGTACAACACCACACAGACAGACTGTAACACGTCATGTTTTTATATGACAAAGTACAACACCACACAGACAGACTGTAACACTGTAACACGTCATGTTTTTATATGACAAAGTACAACACACCACATACAGACTGTAACACGTTATGTTTTCAGTCTACTCTATACATAACCGTTACGATCACCGCTAGCTAAGGCGTACCCATACCGCTATCAGTTGTCAGGAGCGTGGAAAGCTTTATCACAATATTGACACACGCTGGTCCCCTGTGTGATAGTGATGGCAAACGCTGCCTTCATAAGCTTTCAAAAGTGACAGGGGATCTTGTATATAGTTGTAGCCATCAATAGTGGAACGACCAAGTGCACTTTCATTGGCAGGCCATGTGCAGGCTGTGCTGATGTGTCGTCCATGCACGTAAGTATGCTCCTGCACACACACACACACACACACACACACACACACACACACACACACACACACGCACACGCACACACGCACACACACACACACACACACACACACGCACACACACACACACACACACACACACACATTCACACACATTCACACACACACACACACACACATGCAGCCGTTTATGTACGTAAAGACGTGGATTATAAGATCATTCCGCCTCCTGTGCCAAAGGGCACTGACGGTGTTTATTGCGTGGCTGTGAAAGTGAAGATTAACTCTGTCATCTATAAACATACTTTCTGTGTATTATCCACGTGGGCCTAATAGTGAAAATAGTGACTGGCTACGGACTTTAGACAACAATGCGAAATGGTTGATCACGGGGGATTTTAATGCCCATTCTCCATTTTGAGATAAGGACTGTCACTATGTATCTAACAATCGTTTTGTAGAAAATGTCATTGATTCTGGATTAGTCTTGTTAAATGACGGTAGAACAACTAGAATTCCGGATAATCCTCAACATAAGGTTTCTGCCATTGACCTAACTTTGTTATCACCTGACCTTGTCATTAATAGCATGTGGGATGTTACATCTGACTCTCTCGGAAGTGATCACCTGCCAATTGTTACAGTTATAAATGAACCGTTTGATAACACACCAGAACAAGACGACGTTATACCTCGATATATGTACAAACGTGCTAACTGGGTAAAATACCGGAAGATTTTAATGGGAAAAGATTGCACGTTTAATGAATGCGCCAATATTAATGATATGTATTCCCATTTCACCGATGCGCTACATGAGGCAGCAAACAATTCCATTCCAAAAAGGAAAAATGTAAACAAAGGTACTCATGTTGGAAATAGTTGGTGGAATCAATTATGTGAAGAAGCAAAGAATGAAAAAAAGAAAATGTATAAACTCTATTTAAAAACTAAATCTCCAGAAGACCATTACAATATGAAAATGGCAAAGATTCACTCAAACAAAGTTATAGCCCAAGCCAAAAAGCGCTATTGGTCAGATTTTTGCTCTGAACAAATTTCCGGGCCTAAAGATCTTCCTAAAATTTGGAATAAGGTCAAAGAAATGAAAAATGGTTTTAATTTTACCACAATTTCCTCTTAAGATTAAAGATAAA
>JAPXFY010001674.1:0-33520 GCA_030674185.1 Monoplex corrugatus | reverse complement strand
TGCAGCACACAGGCCCACTGGCATGTGGACATGCCCAGGTGCCCACGAACCAGACCCCTTGCTATGGATAAATAGCACCACTGCTTTGTGGGTGTCTTGGCAGAGACCAAGGCTAAGGGAGTAAACCCTGACAGAAAATTACCACTGCCTTGTCTCTGTCTCAGGGGAGACCAAAACTAAGGGAGTAAATAATGACAGAAAATCACCCCCACTGCCTTGTGGGTAGTCGTGAGAGCAACAAAGGCTATCACAGGGCCCATACAAAAACTGATAGAAGACAACAGGAAACCACCATTGTATTCTTCCTTGATCATTAGTGCCAGCAGAAAGAAAGGAAAACTAAACAACGTACGTAGTTCCTATAGGTCACCTTTGTCCGGTAAGGAACGTCATGCTGCTCAGGTGACACCCGATCATCATCACACTACTGCCATCAGATTCAAGAATATAAAAATTGCAATTTGGAATGTAGGAACATTATACTGTATAAAGGGAAATCAGAAAATGTCAGGATACAGATGGAAAGGCTTAACATCAATATTTTGCGATTAGTGGAGGTGAGATGGAAGGGAGCAGACATTATAACATCAGGAACGCATGAAATTATCTATCCTGGTGGAGACAAACACGAAAGAGGGATATGCATCATAATGGACAGTGACAAGTCAAAACCTATCAAAAGATACTGGGCTATATCAGACTAAGTGTTATTAGTCAGATTGTATAGCAGCCATTTGATATTATAATCATCCAAGTATGCACCAACATCCACAAGTACTGAAAGAGAAATCGACAACTTGTGTGAAGAATTAAAAACAGCTAAGGCTCAGAGTAAATCACAGTACAACACAATAATAACGGGAGATTTTAATGCTTAAGTGAGACAGAAAAAGTAGATGACATAGTTGGACCTTATGGCCTCGGCACATCAAATGAAAGGGGAGAGAAACTTGTAGGCACAAGTAAAAGACTTCATAATAGGAAACACTTAGTTTGAGCAACCTAACAGAAGAAAATGGACATTATGAATCATGAAACAGCACAAGATATCAAATTGATTACATCCTGATAAATAAAAGATATAGAAATTCGTTACTGATAGCTAAAAAAGCTACCACACAGTGACCACAATCCTGTAATGTGAATATTTAGGCTGGAACTAAAGAGAAGAAAACAAACCAAAAGAAACGTCAAACTAAATCTTTGACTAATAAAGACAGATAAATCGACTCCTGATAAATTTAATATACTTGTTCAAAACAAATTGAGTGCTCTGGAGGACATTGGTGACAGTGAGGTACAATGGACAAAATTGAGAAACTTAATAAATGAAGTTTGTGAAGAAAGCACTAGAGTTGAGAATAAAGCAAAACTTAACTGGATGACAAAAGACATTTAAGGTTTGATGGAAAAATTGACGAGATGAGAAGGGAAAGCCATGGAAAGTGTGTGAGGAATAGGATGCACACGTGTACATTTGAAAACATCTTTCAACTGATACTGCATCTAAAATTGTGGCATCTTTCATTTTGTCTCGTCCTGATTACTGTAACGCTCTCCTTACTGGACTACCAGCTTCCTCTCTCCTCTGTCAGGAACACATACAAAACACAGCTGGTCGTCTAGTCCTCAGAAAGTAAACGTTTGATCATATCATTCCTCTTCTTCATTCCCTGTACTGGTTGTCTGTTTGATCATATCAGTCCTCTTCTTCACTGTCTGTACTGGTTGTTTGTTTGATCATATCAGTCCTCTTCTTCACTGTCTGTACTGGTTGTCTGTTTGATCATATCATTCCTCTTCTTCACTGTCTGTACTGGTTGTCTGTTTGATCATATCAGTCCTCTTTTTCACTCTCTGTACTAGTTGTCTGTTTGATCATATCAGTCTCTTCATTCTTCATTATCAGTACCTTTGGTTGTCTGTTTGATCATATCAGTCCTCTTCTTCACTCTCTGTACTGGTTGTCTGTTTGATCATATCAGTCCTCTTCTTCACTTCTGTACTGGTTGTCTGTTTGATCATATCAGTCCTCTTCTTCACTGTCTGTACTGGTTGTCTGTTTGATCATATCAGTCCTCTTCTTCACTCCTGTACTGGTTGTCTGTTTGATCATATCAGTCCTCTTCTTCACTTCTGTATTGGTTGTCTGTTTGATCATATCAGTCCTCTTCTTCACTCTCTGTATTGGTTGTCTGTTTGATCATATCAGTCCTCTTCTTCACTGTCTGTATTGGTTGTCTGTTTGATCATATCAGTCCTCTTCTTCACTTCTGTATTGGTTGTCTGTTTGATCATATCAGTCCTCTTCTTCATTATCGTACTGGTTGTCTGTTTGATCATATCAGTCCTCTTCTTCACTGTCTGTACTGGTTGTCTGTTTGATAATATCTGTCCTCTTCTTCACTGATCTGTACTGATTGTCTGTTTGATCATATCAGTCCTCTTCTTCATTCATCTGTACTGGTTGTCTGTTTGATCAAATCAGTCCTCGTATCATCTCTGTATGGTTGTCTGTTTGATAATATCAGTCCTCAGTGTATAATTGCACGACTCGGGATAGATTCGTCGAGGTGTCATAATTGCACACTATGCGGCAGGCTACATGATGAATGATCTCAACCTGTTGTCAAACCTCTCCACAGGAAATCTTCTTTCAACAAAATCCTCTTGTAAAACTGTTGTCCTTTCGCTAATTTTCTGTTCCCATCTAAGGTTCTTGAAAAAGTCTTTTTTTCTCAGATCCTTTCACATTTCATCATCATCATCATCAGGTGCCTTGCCGAATGGTGTTGGCGATCATGGACTTCCATCTGTCTGTATCTCTTGTTGCCTCAAGCCTCTCTTCTACCCTCTTTGTCTTCAGCCATACTGAAAGTCCGTCTAGTATCTTCTCCCTGGGTCTATCTGGTGCTCCCTTTCCCTCCAGCATTCCCGTTCTGACCAGGTGCTCCAATTCCCCTTTCCTCATAAAATGGCCTGTAAATGTTTGCCTGTCTTTTCCTAATCTTCCTTATGAATGATCTTCTTATGTCTGCCTCCACCAAGACTTTCTCGTTTGTTTTCTTTGCTGTCCATAGAACTCTCAACATTCTTCTTAGAAAACACATCTCGGCTGCCTCAATCTTGTTCTGGCTTTGCTTGTTGACTGTCCACGCCTCACAACCGTTTAACATTATTGGTTCTATATAACATTCAAGAACTCTCTTCCTGATGTTAATTGATAGGCATTTGTTGGTAAGAATGCTTGTCATCTTCTTGAATGCTGTTTTGGCCTGGCCGATTCTGCTGGCTATTTCTGATGTGCATCTGCCGTCTGATAAAATAATCGTTCCCAGGTATTTAATTTATCAACCTGTGTCAAGGTTGTGCATTTGCTGTTATTTTGCATGAGGGGATTTCATGTTTTTTACTGATCACCATGACTTCAGTCTTCCTGCTGTTTAGTTCCAACCACTTACCTTTGCTTTCTGTTTCTAGTATATTCACAATGTTTTGTAGGTCCTTTCATTTTCTGCAATTAGCACGGTGTCATCTGCTTATCGAATGTTGGTTATAATTTTCCCTCCAACCTTTAATCCAGGGTCTTCTTCTATGTTTCTCATGATGTTTTTGCTGTGTAGTGAAAACAGATCTGGTTACAAAACACAACCATGTCTGACTCCTACTTTGATGTTTTGGAAAGAGCGTATATCGTTTTCTATTCTCATTGCAGCTGTTTGTTCCCAGTACATATTCCTGATTATTCGTAGATCTTTTCCGTCAATATTGAGTCTTTCTAGTTGGTTGATCAATTCTTCATGTCTTACCCGATCGAAAGCCTTGATATAGTCAACAAAGCATAAATATAAATCCTTATTCATCTCAATTGACCTTTCTAAGATAGTTCTTAGGATGTATATGGCTTTAAAGTTCTTTTCCCTTCCACAAATCCACACTGTTCATCTGCTATTTCTATTTTGATGCTCTTCCTTGTCCTCATCATGATTATTCTTAACAGAATTTTTGTTACATGACTCATCAAACTGATTGTGCGATGGAGTTCATTCTATAGCCCCTGTCTTTTTTGGAGGTGCAATGAAAATTGATTTTGACATATCTTTGGGGATTTTTCCAGTGTCATAAATTTCATTTAGGAGGACTGTTATTTTTTCAATACCAAATTCCTCCAGGGCTTCAATCATCTCTGTAGTAATGTTGTCTGGTCCTGGGGCTTTTCCTGGTTTCATCTTTTTCAGTGCTGCTCTAACTTCATCTTTCATTATGGGAGATCATTCAAAGTTCTTTCTTATAATGTGTTCTTCGTTTCTGTCATTTTGGAAAAGGTCTTTAATGTACTCTCCCCATCTATCTAATATTTTGTCTTTTTCCATAACAAGCGTACGATCTTTCGATGTTAAGCAACCAGTTGATGAGCATGTATTTTTCATGTGGACAATTTCTTCAATTCATCTGTACATACCCTGAGGATCCGTTTTGTCATCATCATCATCATCATCAGGTGCCCTGCCACATGGCGTTAGCGACCATGGACTTCCATCCATCTCTATCTCTCGTTGCCCCTAGATCTCCCCCACCCTCCTCATCCCCAGCCACTCTGCAAGTCCGTCCAGCATTCTCTCCCTGGGTCAACCTGGTGCTCTCTTTCCCTCCAGCTTTCCCGTTGTGACCAGGTGCTCCTAATCCCCCTTCCTCATGAAATGGCCTATAAATGTTGCCTGTCTTTTCTTAATCTTCCTTATGAATGATCTACTTGTGTCTGCCTCCATCAAGACTGTCTCGTTTGTTTTCTTTGTTGTCCATGGAAATCTCAACATTTTTCTTAGAAACCACATCTTGGCTGCCTCAATCTTGTTCTGGCTTTGCTTGTTGACTGTTAACGCCTCTCATCCGTACAACAGTACTGGTTCTATATAACATTCAAAGACTCTCTTTCTGATGTTAATTGATAGGCATTTGTCGGTAAGAATGCTTGTCATCTTCTTGAATGCTGTTTTGGTTTGGCCGATTCTGCTAGTTATTTCTGATGTGCATCTGCCGTCTGATGAAATGACTGTTCCCAGGTATTTGAACTTATTAACCTGGTCAAGGTTGTGCCATTTGCTGTTATTTTCCATGAGGGGATTTCATGTTTTTTACTGATCACCATGACTTCAGTCTTCCTGCTGTGTAGTTCCAGTCCCTTACCTTTGCTTTCTATTTCTAGTATATTCACAATGTTTTGTAGGTCCCTTTCATTTTCTGCAATTAGCACGGTGTCATCTGCGTATCGAATGTTGTTTATAATTTTCCCTCCAACCTTTAATCCAGGGTCTTCTTCTATGTTTCTCATGATGTTTTCGCTGTGTAGTGAAAACAGATCTGGTTACAAAACACAACCATGTCTGACTCCTCTTTTGATGTTTTGGAAAGAGCTTATATTGTTTTCTATTCTCATTGCAGCTGTTTGTTCCAGTACATATTCCTGATTATTTGTAGATCCTTTCCATCAACATTGAGTCTCTCCAGTTGGTTGATCAATTCTTCATGTCGTACCCAATCGAAAGCCTTGGTATAGTCAACAAAGCATAAATTCAAATCCTTATTCATCTCAACTGACCTCTCTATGATGGTTCTTAGGATGTATATGGCATTAATAGTTCCTTTCCCTTCCACAAATCCACTCTGTTCATCTGCTATTTCTCTTTTGATTCTATTCCTTGTCCTCATCATGACACATACAAAACACAGCTGGTCGTCTTGTCCTTAGAAAGTAAACGTTTGATCATATCATTCCTCTTCTTCACTCCCTGTACTGGTTGTCTGTTTGATCATATCAGTCCTCTTCTTCACTGTCTGTACTGGTTGTCTGTTTGATCATATCATTCCTCTTCTTCACTGTCTGTACTGGTTGTCTGTTTGATCATATCAGTCCGCTTCTTCACTCTCTGTATTGGTTGTCTGTTTGATCATATCAGTCCTCTTCTTCATTATCTGTACTGGTTGTCTGTTTGATCATATCAGTCCTCTTCTTCACTGTCTGTACTGGTTGTCTGTTTGATCATATCAGTCCTCTTCTTCACTGTCTGTACTGATTGTCTGTTTGATCATATCAGTCCTCTTCTTCATTATCTGTACTGGTTGTCTGTTTGATCATATCAGTCCTCTTCTTCACTGTCTGTACTGGTTGCCTGTTTGATCATATCAGTCCTCTTCTTCACTGTCTGTACTGATTGTCTGTTTTAAACAGAATTGAATACAAGCTGGAGGATTTGTGCTCAAAATCTTTTCATAAATCTGTTTCATCCTTCCATCGTAACAACATCAATATTCATGTCTGTGTCATCCTGCCATTGTGACAACATCAATAGTCATAAGTCTGTTCCATCCTGCCATCGTGACAACATGAATTCATAATTTCATCCCATGTGACAATCAATCTGTGTTCATCTCCATGGACAACATATTAAGTGTATCAACATCAATAACACATTCATGTCTGTTTCATCCTGCCATTGTGACAACATCAATATTCATAAGTCTGTTTTATCCTGCAATCGTGACAACATCAATATTCATAAGTCTGTTTCATCCTGCCATCGTGACAACATCAATATTCATAAGTCTGTTCCATCCTGCCATTGTGACATCAATATTCATAAGTCTGTTTCATCCTGCCATTGTGACAACATCAATATTCATGTCTGTTTCATCCTGCCATTGTGACAACATCAATTATCATGTCTGTTTCATCCTGCCATTGTGACAACATCCTGCCATTGTGACAACTCCTGTCATTGTTACAACATCAATATTCATATGGCTGTTTTATCCTTCCATCGTGACAACATCAATATTCATGTCTGTTTCATCCTGCCATTGTGACAACATCAATATTCATAAGTCTATTTCATCCTGCCATTGTGACAACATCAATATCCATGTCTGTTTCATCCTGCCATTGTGACAACATCAATATTCATTAGTCTGTTTCATCCTGCCATTGTGACAACATCAATATTCATAAGTCTGTTTCATCCTGCCATTGTGACAACATCAATATTCATAAGTCTGTTTCATCCTGCCATTGTGACAACATCCTGCCATTGTGACAACTCCTGTCATTGTGACAACATCAATATTCATATGGCTGTTTTATCCTGCCATTGTGACAACATCAATATTCATGTCTGTTTCCTCCTGCCATTGTGACAACATCAATATTCATAAGTCTGTTCCATCCTGCCATTGTGACAACATCAATATTCACAAATGTGTTTCATCCTGCCATTGTGACAACATCAATATTCACAAGTGTGTTTCATCCTGCCATTGTGACAACATCAATATTCATAAGTCTTTCATCCTACCATTGTGACAACATCAATATTCATGTCTGTTTCATCCTGCCATTGTGACAACATCAATATTCATAAGTCTGTTTCATCCTGCCATTGTGACAACATCAATATTCATAAGTCTGTTTCATCCTGCCATTGTGACAACATCCTGCCATTGTGACATCATATATTCATAAGTCTATTTCATCCTGCCATTGTGACAACATCAATATTCATAAGTCTGTTTCATCCTGCCATTGTGACAACATCAATATCCATGTCTGTTTCATCCTGCCATTGTGACAACATCAATATTCATTAGTCTGTTTCATCCTGCCATTGTGACAACATCAATATTCATAAGTCTGTTTCATCCTGCCATTGTGACAACATCAATATTCATAAGTCTGTTTCATTCTACCATTGTGACAACATCAATATTCGTTAGTCTGTTTGATTATACTATTGTGACAACATCAATATTCATAAGTCTGTTTCATTTTACCATTGTGACAACATCAATATTCGTTAGTCTGTTTCGTTCTACCATTGTGACATTAACATTCATAAGTCTATTTCATTCTACCATTGTGACATCAATATTCATGTCTGTTTCATCCTACCATTGTGACAACATCAATATTCATAAGTCTGCTCAAACCTTCCATTGTGACAATATCAATATTCATAAGTGTTTTTCATTCTACCATTGTGACATCAATATTCATAAGTGTGTTTCATCCTACCATCGTGACATCAACAGTTATATCCAGTTCGCACCCTCCTGTCAGCTTCAGATACTCTTTCCATTAAGGTTCCTAAACTATCAACTGTTGGTCAGCGTTCTTTTGCTGTGTTAGGACCGTCTGCCTGGAAGAGACCTCCACTCTCCCTTCGTTATTTACCTACCCTTTCTGCTTTTAAAACCAATTTAACAACTGATCTCAGTGTAGGTCCTTATGTATATATGTATATGTATATGTACACATACATATAGTTGTGTATGTATCTATATCTCTCTCTATACACACACACACACACACATATATATATATATATATAAATATATATATATATTATATATATAAAATATATATTTTATATATATATTGTACGTAGTCTGTGTTGATCGCATGCGTATGTCTGGTGTATGTTGGCTTTCTGAGTTGAATGTTCAGGATCTGGCACCACAATAGTAATGTACTTATTATTAAGAGTACAGGTTCTGGATACTTCAGGAAGGTTTGTGTACACATGCATGAACACTCACACTCACATGCGTTCGAGCACGCACGCACGCACGCACGCACGTACGCACGCACGTACGCACACACACACACACACACGCTCATAAACACATGTTCACAGCTACATCTTTTAACTAATACAAACAGGTATGACTCAACTATATTTTATCAGTTTTGAAACAAACGTATTTGTACACATACACATACACCCACATACATGTACACCCCACAATATATGCACGTATGCACACACACGCACAGGCACACATACACTCATACACACGAACATGCACACCACGCATACACGCGCACACACACACACAACATGTACATATATATATATATACACATACACACACACACATAAACACACACATACGCACATTAACAAATACACACATAAACACACATACACATACGCACAAACACACACACAGACACATGCACGCACGCAGCAAACACACACACCCAAAAACACACAGCAAGAAACTGTAGTGAATGTATAAACAGTGACCAAACCAATCAGACGATCCACAAATCAGACAGACAGACACAAAACAAACAGACACAAGCACAGAAACATTGTGGAAAACCAGGATGGACCTGTACATGGGGTTGACTGCTCACACAAGTTCAGGTACGGCTGTTATGAAGACAAACTGCTGTTGGCAGGAAGGAACAGTGGAACCTGTGTGTGCATGCGCCAACACTATCAGTCTGCCTGTTTGGTGGACATCAGGGCTTGCAGCAGGTCACATAGTGGATTGGTGGAGTCATGCCGGATGACCCTCATGGCGCTTGACCACTTTCATTTCAAAATATGTCTGGAGTTCAGTGACAGGTCAGCTGTCTTGTGACCTTGGACAGCTTGGCCTTGTCCTGCTCCTTGAAAACTGCCGTGATGGTTGACGCTGTTGGAAGAAAGCACAGACACCACCGTTGCCTTGTGTAAAAAGCTCCAGCAATGTTGGGCCCATTCCAAACGAGTTTAACCTTCCCAACAAGTAGAGGCGCTGGTTGCCCTTCTTCAGCAGGACCTGGGAGTTGCCAGACCAGTCGACCTGGATGTCGATGATGGAGGTCAGATACACGTAAAGGACCACTAGCTCCACCTCCCCCCCCCCCTTTGATAACCAGTGGGATGGATTTGGTTGGGTCCCTCCAGAAATTAACAACCCATCTCCTTTGTCTTGGCCACGTTCAGGAGGAGATGGTTTTCGTTACACCAGTCGATGAGCAGATCAACAGAGGTCTGGTAGGAGCTATGGCTCATCGTGATGAGGTTGGTCAACAGTGTGTCTTCAGCTGGAGGGCGCCGTTGCTGGAGTAACGGCAGTCAGTTGCGTACAGCGTGAATAGTGCAGGGCAGAGAACACATCCCTGTGGTGCTCTGGTATGCTGCTGCTGACCTCCATGAAATGACAGAGGAGGTGGATGTTCTGACCATCACTTGTTGTTGTCTGTCCATGAAGAAAGTGCAGATGGGAGTTAACAACCATCACCGTCAGCTTCCACATCATAAGATGTGACTGTGTGGTGTCGAAGACTGGGGAAAAGTCAGGAACAGGAGCCTGGCATAAGTCCCCAGCCACTCCTGAAACTGTATCACAGAGTGAATGACGGTGATGGTGGTTTTCTCTGTGCTCCTCTTTGGGCTGTGCACAAACTGCAGTGGGTCATGGAAGGGGCGTGTAGTCTCCTGCAGTCTGCACAACACCATCTGCTCCAGGCATTTGAAGGGGATGGAGGTCAGAGTATGGGGGAGGAGGGTAGTCATTGTGGAAAGGAGGGGAAGGTTTTCTGGGGGACAGGTACGATGGTCAAGGATTTCCAGATGGAGAGAATGTGTCCAGGTTCTTGGGCTGCTAGAAGGAGACCCTGCACACAGCAGGCAGGGGGTTGTGGCAGTGCTTTCAGCACCACACCCGGCAGTTTATCACAGCCACAGGCGCTGTGTGGGTTGACCTGTTGGAAGCTCCAGCTCTCTTTCCTCTGCCAGCGTCTTCTCCCTGTCCTCCTGCTGGTTCAAACTCCACCACAGTGTTCACCCGCTCCATGGAGATGTCATCAGTGTCAAAGTGGCTGTAGGAGACATTGAGGTTGTTAGTCAGTGATGTTGGTCCTTGGTGTCCAGGAACTTCCTTCTGGGCTTGTCACGATCTTGGTCTGCAGGCCGCTCCAGACCTGCCTTGAGTTGCTGGAGGCCAAGTTGTCATGCTACTTGTTCTGAAGTGTCGTTTGTTGGCCAGCTTGAGCGGGGGGGGGGTAACAATCCTCTCACCTCTTTCTGCAGTCCCTTCATCTCATTTGCATTTTCCACATCCAGAATACACGCTGTCACTGCCTGAGGATATCGCCACTCCAGGTCACCCAGTGCTGTGTTGGGATTAGGCTACATTCTCCTGCTTGCACCAGCATTGTCAATACAGAAGTTGATGTAGGACGTGGTAATGTCTACCTGTTGTCCAAGCAGGGCACCATCCATCAGGATGTTCCCAGTCAGTTTAGTGGAAGCAAGACACAGAGTGCTTCCATTATACCTTAGACCACATTTTCACACTATTGGTGGGACTTTATGGTCTTGAGCTTCTGGTGATACGTGGAGCGGTGGGACCGGCTGTGTAATGATACACTCAAGGGCGGGAAAATACGTGTGTCATGTAGGCTGGTGTAATGATCACACCAGGTGGACAAAGGTGTGTTCCTGTAGGCTGTGCACTGATCAACCAGCTGGACAAAGTGTGTTCCTGCAGGCTCTGTACATGATCGCACCAGACTGGTCAAAAGGGTGTGTTCATGTGGCTGTGTACTGTATCACTAAAGACTGGACAAAGGTGTGTTCCTGGAGACTCTGTTCTGATCACACCAGACTTGACATAGGTGTGTTCATGTAGGCTGATGTACTGATCACACCAGGCTGGACAAAGTGTGTTCCTGCTCCTGAGGCTGTGTAATGTTCACATCACACGCTCTGGACAAAGGGTCTGTTCCTGTAGGCTTAGTACTGATCACACCAGGTATGGACAACAGTGTGTTCCTGTAGGCTCTGTAATGGATCAAACATGGCTGGTCAGAGGTGTTGTTCCTGTAGGACTGTGTAATGTCACACCAGGTGGACAAAGGTGTGCTTCCTGTAGGGACTGTGTAATGATCACATTCAGACTGGACAAAGGTGTGTTCCTGTTGGATGTGCACTGATCACACCAGGCTGGACAAAGTGTGTTGTTCCTGTAGCTCGTGTTTGATCCACTCCAGACTGGACAAAGGTGTGTGCACTGTAGGCTTTGTTTGATCACACTAGGCTGGTCTTAGGTGAGTTCTGTAGGCATGTGTACTGATCACACCAGGCTGGACAAATGTCGATTCCTGTAGGCTGTGTACTGATAACACCAGGGGGACATAGGGGTGTTACCACGTAGGGCTGTTGCACTGATAACAAAGGGCTTGACAAAGTTGTGTTCATGTAGTGGAATGTTACCTTTTCAAGGTCAGGGTCGTCTCTGGCCACACGCCTTGTAGTGGACGTATCATGATATTGAGGTAGAACCTTATTGAGGCGGTGGTTGGTTGAAGTCACTCCAGCTACAAGACCCAATGGGACTCCAGGCACTGTGATCTCCTGTCTCCTGTATATACGTATTAAGACGTCAAGCAGCTCGTTTGGTGTCTGTCTCGTTTGATGAATGGAAAACCTCAGTCACTAAGCACCTGGTGAAACCTCCCATGGCAGGTAACAAGGTTGAGTGTACTGTCAGCAGTTCAGTGTCTGGGGATCAGTGTTGTCCCTTGTCGTTGTTTTTACGGCACCAGTTAGTCTTGATGAACACACAGACACCCCATCCCTTCTCTTACCTTGTTGCTTACTTGAATGTCCTTGGCATGTCTTAACGGTGATATTCGGCACAGCAGTCTCTGACAAACACACAGACACCCGATCTTCTCTTACTGTTGTTTACCTTGACCTGTCCCTAGGATGGTGATATTGTGAAAAAGAGAAATAGAAATCAGAAACGTCAGCGCACTTTGATAAAACCAGACAAGACAGGCGTAAATGTTCGGCCAACTGGCTTGTCAAGCGTAGAACGTAAGAACACCAGACGAAGCTGCAGGGGAGTTTTTAGTCTTTTTTTCTGAACTGCAGTAACGAGCCATTTTTCTTGGTGTTGTGGTGTGATGTTCCTCAGCACTAACATTTTTCTGGACTCGTTACAACTCATCCTCTCAACGACTGACAAACACTCGACTTGTCTGAGTGTGTGGACAACTTTTCACTGTTATGACGTGATACATTGACCATACTCCTGTGTCCAGTTCTCTTTTATTTCCTGTATCTTTGTGTGTATCCACACTTTGGACTATCTCATATACACAAAACAAATGAGAATTGGGGAGAGGCAAGCGCCAAGAGTACGGTTTCTAAAATAGAGTACACGTCAGATCTATTCAGTCCATTGTGCAACAAGGTAAACGAATTGTCTCTTAGTGAAAACATTAACTTTTCCGCACAAATCTTGAAAGCTAAAAAACACAAAAAAATGATTATGTTCTCCACCATGTCTGATTTACTGGCACTGAGAATCTACTAAACTGCCATCAATATTAGTCCAGATGATCTCACCTTCTGCTTTTTCCACTATTTTTCTACACTGAGATTTTGAGATTTCCAATTTGCCAACAAACTTGACTCAGCTCCCTTCACCCAAACACTTCCAGATCCTCCATTTACTGGCTCATCTGATACTCTCTTTCACCACTTTTCTGATATACGAGATCTAAAAGATCCTTATAAGAATGTGTTTCAATTCTGTGAAATTGACCCCTTTTGGCATCCCTCTTTTCAACATAATCTGCTCGGAACGTGATCTGTCAATTCCTCTTCATTAATTTCCGACGCTGCCCTGCAAGGTTGATGCATTCTCATAAGGTATCACGATAAGACCGACGCTCCATTCTGGTAGGAAACCGCAAATTCTTCTTTGTCTCAGGAGGCTTCTCTGTTGCTTCAAAACTTGTTGTCGGGGCCTACTGCTCAAAACAAATATCTCGATCCCTATGGACTTTTAAAAAATTATAAAAAATGTATCAAATCTTCCATTTCTCTCTAAGCTCTTTATAAAAGTGGCACTAAACAACTGAATGAGCATATCTCCTTAAATCATATCCACCATCCTTCAGTCTGCCTTATCGTACAAAACCACAGTACAGTAAAAGCTCTTGTTAACATAGTCATTGAACTAATTCTTGCTTCTGATGCTGATAAATTTTCTCTCCTAATTATCCTTGATCTGTCTGCTGCCTTTGTTACTATTGAATCACTACATCTTTCTCTTTTTTCTTAAACACTATTTTATAATTCCATTGTTACAGCTCTTTCTTGGTTTCTCATACTTATATGCCTGATCGCGTTCAGGTCAGTTCTCATCAATGGAAGTCAGCTTACCTGTGCTTAGCTTGACTGTCCTTGACGATGAATATTGTGGCACCTGCTAGTCACTGACAAAACACACAGTCACCCCATTTTACCTGTTGCTTAGCTTGACCTGTCCTTGACGGTGTATTGTGGCCCAGCGCTAGGGCTCTCGACCGTGCTGATCAAAAAGCACAACAGAAGCCATCAGCCCGTACATACCACAGTGGCGTCAGTCTGTAGAACACATACAGTGTGAGAAGCTAGTACACTGTTTGACACTGGTTCGTCTCTGTCAACTTTTGGCTAATCGTTCTTTTTTCTATTCATCCGTCTTTTTTTTCTGTTATCTAGAGTAGGTTAGATGAAGGTATTGAGATATAGTATGATAATTGGTTTAGGACACACATAACGCAGTGTCGCATCTGAGTATCAGTGAACGACCTAATAGCAATACGCCTCGTCCATCATTCTCTCTACCGTGTTTTGCATGTTTACCTTGAAACTGCCACACTGCTTCCTTGAGCCTGTTCCGCGACTACATTATGCAGGTGTCATTTATCCCCCCCACTACCTCCTTCTGACTTGACTCATAGCTCCGCCAACCTCCAGGCATACAACTCGCTCAGATCCTCTCACTATGCGAAATACACCTACACCTCCTCTCACTTCTGCATACACACAACATTCCCCCAGCTGCTGCACCTGAGTACTCCCCCCCTATGACGTCGAGATAACACGAGTCAGGTGTAACAAGTGACTGGCTTGTACTTTGGTCTTGTTTGCTGGAGGACTTCAACCATAACAACGTCTCAATAGGGTCATCCTTTGTCCGGTAGGTACGTCATGCTGATCAGGGTGGACACCACGCTAATAATCACACTTCTGCCATCAGATTCAAGAATTATTAATATTGAAAGATTTTTCAATGTACACCGTGTGCAATCCTGTTCCTCAACACACTTTCCATGGCTTACCTTTCTATCCTCCTCAATTCTTCCATCAAACCTTAAATGTCTTTTGTCATCCAGTTAAGTTTTGCTTTTCTCTCAAACTCTAGGGCTGTTCTTCACAATCTTCTTTTATCAAGTTTCTCTATTTTGTCCTTTGTACTTCATCTGTCACACAAATGTCCTCCATGAGCACTAAATTTGTTTTGAAAACACAGTATATTAAATTTATCAGGAGACGATTTATCTGTCTTTATTAGTCAAAGATTTAGTTTGACGTTCTTTTGGGTTTGTTTTCTTCTCTTTAGTTCCAGCCTAATAAATATTCACATTACAGGATTTGTGGTCACTGTTTTGTGTAGCTTTGGTTGCTAATCAGTAACGATGGTCCTATATCTTTTTATTTATCAGGATGTAATCAATTTGATATCTTGTGCTGTTTAATGATTTCATAATGTCCATTTTCTTCTGTTAGGTTGCTCAAATATAAGTGTTTCCTATTATTATGTCTTATTACTTGTGCACCACTCAACAAGTTTCTCTCCCCATGTCTTTTGATGTGCCGAGGCCATAAGGAATTCCATCTATGTCATCTACTTTTTCTGTCCCTTTAAGAATTAAAAATCTCCCATTATTATTGTATTGTCCTGTGATTTAACTTCTGAGCCTTAACTGTTTTTAATTCTTCACAGAAGTTGCGATTTCTCCTTTAAGTTACGATTGTGGATGTTGGTTCATATTTGGATGGATTTTAATATCAAATGGCTGATATACAATCTAATAATACTATTAGTCTGAGATAGCCCAGTATATTTTGATAGGTTTTGACTGTCCACTGGCACAATTGATGCATATCCAGTCTTTGTTGTGTGTCTCCAACAGGAATAGATAATTTCATGCGTTTACTGATGTTATAATGATGCTCCCTTCTGGTATCCCTCCACTATATCCTAAAATATTGATGTTAAGCCTTACCTTCTGTATCAGGACATTTTCTGAGTTTCCCTTTATACAGTATAATGTTCTTACATTCCAAATTGCAATTTTTTATATTACTTGAATTCTGATGGCAGTAGTTGTGATGATGATCAGGTGTACTTGAGAAGCATGGGAACGTTCCTTACCGCCGAACAAAGGTGCTCTATAGGAACTACGTTACGTTGTTTAGTTTTCCGTTCTTTCCGCTGCACTATTGATCAAGGGTGAATACAATCGGTGGTTTCATGTGTATTCTATCGGTTTTATTTGTTTGGGCCCTGGATAGCCTTTGTTGCTCTCTCGACTACCAACAAGGCAGTGGGGGTGAATTTTCTGTCATTTTTTAACTACCTTAGTTTTGGTCTCCCCTAGAGACAGACCAAGGCCTAGTGGTGATTTTTCTGTCTGGTTTATCCCATTAGCCTTGGTCTCTGCCAAGACAACCACAAAAGGGGGGAGTGGTTCGCTTTTTATCCATAGCAAGGGTCTGGGTAGTAGGCACTAGGGCACTCATGTCAAATGCCTGTGGGACTGTGTGCTGCACGTTAGGGAGCAGACCTCATCCAAGTCCCTTCAGTTTATCCTGAGGTCCATGAAAGGTTTGCTCAGTTACCACATGTCGCCACTGGGAGGCACAACGTAGGGCTTGCTGATGGAGAGGCTAAGTACTGACAAAGACAGACTTTACGCATCTGCTGTTCCTTTGTCGTATAGCTGCAAGCAGCAGTTGCAGTCTGCAAGTGTGCAGACTAAAAAGCGAGAGAGGGACAAGCACGCCAGTACTAGCTAAACACATTAGACGGCGTCAAATTCAGTTCAGTATTGACATATGTAGTGGGCATTTACTGAAAGTTTAATGCGTGTTCATTTCCGCTAACCCAGAGTGTCAGGGACAGTAGATCCATACGTTAAAAGGGAGGTTCTGTTTATGAGGGAAGGGAGTTGTGGGAAGAAAATAGGGGGGGGGGGGGGGATGAGGGGATTATGGGATTATTTTACGTGGTTTTTTTCATGATGTGAATCTGGTGTATATATACAATCAGGTGTTATGTGTGAAATGAGTTTTATATGGATTGTTGAATGGAAAATGACGGTCAACTTTCAAAACAAAATACGCGCCAGTAAACACTGACATTGAATTACTACGTGCATTTAATGTAACAAGACAAGACAGGCGCGTTTTTTCGGCCTAATGGCCTTAGTCAAGCGTAAGCCAAAGAGCAAAAATTAGAATAAATGCCACAACACCTTGCACAAAAGTGGGGACACATCTGCCATTTTTTCTGCCTGCATGGGGGGCGATTCGCTTGGGGAAGTTGTCTACTGTGGTTTTCTGTGGTTTTGTGTGGTTTGTGTGGTTGTTGTGATAGTGTTTTTCTGGTTCGTGTTTTGTGTGTGGTTGTTTTGTGATACTGTGTTTTTCCTGGTTCGTGTTTTGTTGTGCTTGTTTGTGATAGTGTTTTTCTGTTCATTGTGTTGTGTGGTTGATTGTGATACTGTGTTTTTCTGGTTCAATGTTGGTTGTGTGGTTGTTTGGGTTACTGTTTTTATGGATAGTGTTTTGTGTGGGTTGTTTGTGATATGTTTTTATGGTTCATGTTTTGTATGGTTGTTTGTGATTCTGTGTTTTTTGGTTTCATTGTGTGTGTGGTTGTTTGTGTACTGTGTTTTTATGGGTTCGTGTTTTGTGTGGTTGTTTTGTGATACTGTGTTTGTTATGGTGCGTGTTTTGTGCTGGTTGTTTGTGATACTGTGTTTTTCTTGGTTCGTCAGTGTTTTGTGTGGTTGTTTGTCGATACTGTTTTTTTCTGGTTCGTGTTTTGTGTGGTGGTTGTGATAGTGTTTTTTCTGGTTATGTGTAGTGTGGTTGTTTGTGATACTGTGTTTTTGTGGTTCAATGTGTTGTGTGGTTATTTGTGATACTGTGTTTTTCTGGTTCATGTGCTTGTGTGGTTGTTTGTGATTACTGGTTTGTGTGGCTGTGTTTTGTGTGGTTGTTTGTGATACATGTGTTTTTCTGGTTCGTGTTTTGTTGTGGTTGTTTGTGATAATGTGTTTTTCTGGTTCGTGTTTTGGGTGGTTGTATTGTGATACTGTGTTATTTTGGTTCGTGTTTGGTGTGGGTGTTTGTGTTAATGTGTTATTCTGGTTCGTGTTTTGTGTGGTTGTTTGTGATACGTGTTTTTTGGTTAGTGTTTTGTGTGGTTGTTTGGGGATACTGTGTTTTTGTGGTTCATGTTGTTTTTTTGTGTGGTTGTTTGTGGGATACTGCGTTTTTGTGGTTCATGTGTTGTTGTGGTTGTTTGTGATACTGGTGTTTTTCTGGTTTTGTGTTTTGTGTGGTTGTTTTTGATAAGGTGATTTTTCTGGTTTATGTTTTGTGTGGTTGTTTGTGATTAGTGTTTTTTCTGGTTCTTGTGTTGTGTGGTTGTTTGTTGATACTGTGTTATTTGGTTCGTGTTTTGTGTGGTTGTTTGTGATAGTGTTTTTCTGGTTCATGTGTTTGTGTGTGTGGTTTGTTTGTGATACTGTTGTTTCTGGTTCGTGTTTTGTGTGGTTGTTTGTGATAGTGTTTTTTCTGTTAGTGTTTTGTTTTGGGGGTGGTTGTTTTTTGATTACTGTGTTATTCTGGTTCGTGTTTTGTGTGGTTGTTTGTGGATACTGTGTCTTTTCTGGTTCCGTGTTTTGTGTGGTTGTTTGTGATACTGAGTTATTCTGGTTCGTGTTTTGTCGTGGTTGTTTGTGATACTGTGTTTTTATGTGTTTCGTGTTCTTGTAGTGTTTGTTTGTGATGTTTTTCTGGTTTGTGTTTTGTTCGTTCGTTCCTTGATTTAAGTCTTTTCAATACTAAGTGATTTTTAGTCGGATAAAAATTGGCATGGAGGATGATTTTTTTTTTTTGGGGGGGGGGGGGGGAGGGAGAGGGGGAAGTAAGGGACAGAGTAAGTACGGAAAAAATTAAAGGACCGGCAAGGTCTTTAGAAAAATGATATGGTTGATCCAGAAAATGAATCTAGAACAACGTAACATCAAATGTAAAGGATAAATCGTAATAAAAAGCAAAACAAACATAATAAGATAATGATACCTTAAATTAACGCATTAACAAGTCTGTGAACCAATGATTCTGAAATTTTTAACTACAGAACTTGATATGATATACTTCTTTAAAATGCTTTTCAAGATAGGGTTTCCTTGTGTAATTTCTTTGGTTAAAAAAAATAACGGAAGCTTTCTGCTGTAAAAAAACAAAAAGTGTACAATGTGAATGTTCACCGCAAATACAAAAAAAACGTTTTTACAATATGTGTTTTCAAAAAGCGTTCAGTGAATACGAAAATATGTGGGTAACAATTAATCTCAAATGAGTATATAGAAGAATACTGCAATTTTTTTACAGATATTTTGACTTAATGATAGTTTGTATTCTTTTTTGAGGAGACACAAATTTTTTTTTTTCATTTAAATGTTCATGAATCGAATCAATGATGCTATTATAAGTGTTTGTAGTGTAAGCTTATTTTAACTCGAGGTGTTACCATGTAATTCTATGGAATTTCAAAAAACGGAGTGCACCGGATTAGCTGTCTGTCAAACTACGTTGTTGCCGTTGAAGAACCAACGTGGAGAAGGGCACCCTAGCATATAAACTGAGTTCGTGCCCATTTATCTTTAAACAGTGTATTAGTGATTTGCTAATTTATTAAATATGGTCTTGTGTCTGTATCACAAGACGTAAGGCATAGTGAGTTACCGCCTTGAAGGCAGCTAACTTCGTATTGCTCTTAGCAATTTAGTCTAGTTAGTGTGGAAGTGTGTACTGTGTCCGCTGTGATTTTGGTGTTGCTTGTTTCGTAATGGATTGGATTTTATTTTGGTATGTGTTTTGTACAATGTCTAAACTTTTGAATTGTCGTGTTATCTGGTTTGCTTTTGTTTTAAATTTCGCCAACAGCCTTCATTCGCCACATCCGCCATTTCAATCAGTTCGACCGTTAAACACTTCTTTTTCTGCAGAGGAATCTGTTTCCTTCCACGTTTTCAACCGTTTTTTCACAGACAGGCGCTTGCAAGAGTCATTTTTCTCCGCCTCGCTCTTCCTACTTTTGTTTATTACAAGTGAACAAACTCCTGGTTTAGTCGTAACCCCTTCAATCTGAAGCCCTCTGATGTCTCTGCATCAAGAATCTTGGCATTGGATACCATCTTCCGGAAAAACACGTAAACACAGAGGTGGACGCCGAAAAACAAAAGAAAAAATAAACTGTGTTATTAAGTTCCAGTTTTGACCAATACATGATACTAAAAATCCACAGGTGCATGAAGTTTTATCTACCCTACAACTTCGAATCTGCACTGAAACTGGACAATTCTTCTCCATGTGTTCGACATCCAAACCTTCTGTCAATGTCAGAAATTTGATTGACACATTCATCTTCTTCCTGCATGCTGCAAATTCGCTCAATGCAACATCCATGAACCTAGCTATTCTTCATGCTCAGTCTGCTCTTGGCCCGAAGTGATATTGGTCAGCCTATGATTACATTCATTACTGAAAACAATGTTCGAAATTTCTGATGTCACCGAAACGTGTTGGTTCAAATATGGTAGGGTGATGAATCCGAAGTGAAGGATCTGGCACTCTGGGATTTATAAGGACATTCTCTTTCCACGGTCATCCGTGGAGGTGGCATCTCTCTCGTACATTGCTTAATTCCCCTTCTGCCATATGTTTCTAATGTGTCCGGGGCTTTCCCTTCCAGCACTCTAATTGAACTTGTACAACTGACTCTGTCTTTTCCTCATTCTTGCGCCCAATATTTCTGCATCTACAGACCACCACAAAACAGAAGAACCATTGTCTGACTCTGATTTTGTTAGACCAATTTCATGACTCTTAGAATATGCAACAATCTAGTAGAAAGATCTTTTTTTGTTTTTTTAAATTCTTGACCACGGCGACTTCAACATCCTCTACGAGTTACACCTCCAACAATCTGACTGCAAAGACTACCGAGGTTAATCTAACCTTCGACCTCACTAAGGCCATCCAAACTCATACCACATAAAGGCATACAATAGACTGGCTTGTACACAGAGACTGTGTACATTATACTCAAGTCCACTGATGTCATTCAAAACTTCCATTCTGACCACTTCTGCATCTGAGCCAACTTCAACTATCATAACCTCCTCCACGTCAAATCTACGTCATGGCCAGAAACTGTTCAACCATCGACTTTCCATTCGTTTTTACCGCAACCTCCATTCCCAACTCCTCAATTCTCAAGCCCAACTTCTGCCGGCGAATCTTGACGCTGTCTTCCGCATTGCTCGATCAGCATGCTCCAACCACCCAAAGGAAGGTCTCTCTTTCGTCCCCTTCACCTGGTATGCTGCCCGCTGGACCTCAAGCTCCAGGCCTGCCAAGCGTGAGAGAATAGTGCTGAGAGAAGATGATTTAAACACAAGATCAAAATGTGCTTAAACAATCCTTCCAGTCTGCAAAAGAAAGCATTTGATAAACTTGTTCCATAGTGCAAAGGGTCATTCTATAATGCTAAAATACGTCTGCCACAAACTTTAAACAGTCTTCAACATACTAACACTCTTTCTTGTTAAAAACTAAAAACAGCCCTATACCTTCTATGTTCCCACCTGGCGGAGCCTTCCTCTCAGCATTCTCTAATCTTTAATGGGAACTTTTGACATTCGGTCGATAGTCTCGATTCGCAAAATACCCCTCCTCTTTCATATGCCTGAACCAACCTTCTCTGGCTTGTCCACTGACATCCTGTCGCCTGTCTCGGAGTCTTTGTGAGAAAACTATCAAGGATTTGGCTATCAAACCAGTGGAATTAGTACCCCTCCCGGCTTTGTTTGGACCAATGTTTGGGATACTCTACTCCCATTCTTTACATCTGTCATCAATCAGTTCCCACTTGGTGTCAGGCATCTTCCAAGCTCATTCAAATCAGCTATGTTCAAACCTCTCTAAAGAAACCTTCTCTTTGATCCAGTATTCTCAAAACTAACGGCCTGTCTCCAATCTCCCCTTTCTTTCCATTGGTAACTGAATAAATTATTTTATACCCAAACTTCTAGAACATCTTTGAATCCAAACCATTTATTATATCCCAAATCAGTCAGCATATAGATCAGGACATTAGAACTGAAACTGCTTTATTGAAATTTGTGACCAGAATCTTCTGACAGCCCTTGATGAATGGTGGACATTTCTCTTCTCTCTCTCTTAGATTTGTCTGCTGCCTTCGACACTTATAGACCATGAGATACTGCTTTGGCGCCTCCACAACTGCTATCGGAATTTCTGGCTCCGCTCTCTCCTGGTTTTCAGTTCATCTCTCTATGACGCTACATACCAGATCTGTATCTGTTAATGGCTTGCCCTCACTCCTCAGCCCTCTGATTGGCGTTTCCTCAAGCGATCCGTCCTGGGTCAGTTATATTTTGTTTTGTACACGCAGCCTCTCGCAAATATTATTATCAGCATTCTGTATAACATCATAGCTGCTCAGATGACATTCAAATTTACAATTCTATGGTCCCTTCTCTAATGTAAACAACATCGTACAAACCACTAAAGCCTGCATTTCCGACGGGAAAGACTGGATGAACTGGTAACAAATTACAACTAAACAAGACAAAAAATGAATTGATTTTCATTAATCTAAAAAAACATTCTCATCTGTGGACTTAATTCCATCTTCCATATCACTGATGGGAAAGACATCACCCATCTCCCAAAAAAGTTAAAGATTATAGGTGTCACCATCGACAACACTTTAACTTTCTGCAGCATGTCTCAACATTCCTGTCCTGTCTGTTTACCATGAACTTCGTAGAATAGGTTCATCCGTCATCTCCTTACTCTCGATAGCTACTAAACTATTAGTTTGTGCTTTCGTTCTTTCTCGTCTTGGACTATTGTAATTCCCTTCTGTTCTGGTTCCCCAAAACAGATCCTTGACAAACTTCAGAAAAGTACAGAACCCTATGCCGCTCGGGCTTGTATTTCGGTTCCTTCCAAATTTCAGCATGTACTCGCTTTCCTCCAAGACTTGCTGAGTTCACTGTGTTGAAAAGAGATTTCCAACATAAAAATTGCGCTGTCAGTGCTTCAGATACTTCGACATATCTATTCCCTCTTACCTGTATGAATACTTCAAACTATAACATTCCTTCTCGTCATCTTCGTACCTCAGCCGATACCCGCTTATTTCGAATCCCAACTTTTCGAACAAAATACATATGGTGAGACGATCTTTTCTTTTCAATGCATTCCTCATGGAATTCTCTTTCCCTACACGCTGTTGGCACAAAACAAGTCTTCTGTCTTTATATCTGGCTTGAAACGCATCTCTTTCTCTCTGAATTTATTAACTAAAAGAGCTATGCTGTTTCTGAGCGCCAGACGTGCTTCTGTGTATAGTTATTGCTGTTGCGCTATAGATATGTCTAGGGGTGAGGAGGAGGATATGTGTGTGTGTGACCAGAGAGTAGTTACTAATATTTGAATTATAACGGTGTGTATGTGTTGTGGGATGGAGTGACAGTGGTCTAAGCCATGTATGATGAAAATTATATTTAGGCCTATGTTCTATGTTCGATGTAATGTGTATTGTACAGTTTGTATAGCGCTTAGGGGCCTTTCCAAGAAAGTTTAGGCGATCTAAATGCCCTAATATTAATAATATATACAGATTTTGATTCAACAAACAGAAACTACTTTGAAAGCACAGGCGAAGGACGTAGTAAATAATGAATACGCTTGTACACAGCGTCAATTCTGCTGTTTACTTTAGATAACATTTGCCCTAATGAAAAAATGACTTTCAATGTTAAATTTTGGAACATTATAACGCTGACTCCAGCGCTCTGATTTGCTTAATGACTGGACCATCAAGTATTAATGTTGGAGGTGGGTACGAGTACTTTTCATCGATGTGTTATCAACAAGCTGTGGATAGGTATTGTTGACTTATCATCTTTTTTAACGTCTGCAATATCAGTAGAGCAAAAGTTGGCCGTTTTGCATTTCAATGTAGGGAATAGGATAGGCGTTAACTTTGGTTTTTCGGCTATTCATCCATGTTATGCTGGATTGTTTGATCAGGTCAGATATGTTAAGTTGCGGTTGTTAAGTGGTGAGGGATAATCGGTTTTTGTCGTTTTGGAATATTCAATAGCAGACCTCGATGTTTTTTTCTTTGCTCACAAAATTATTCGCTTGTGAAGTAGTTTTAATGGCAAACTTTGCTGTAGCTAGCTCACGATGGTTGTTTAGAGGTAGGAATTCCGCAACTTTGTACGTTTCCAGAGTAGAAGCATGTGTGGTACACCTAGTGCAATTTTAAGACTTTTGCATGTCAAGTTATGTATATTATTTAGTAATTATTTAGGTGTGCTGCATTGAAAAAAAACTTCTTGCGCGTAGGATATTTAGACATGACAGCGCTGTTGACAGATGAATCAGTATATCTGTATCCATTCAGGGTAATTTGCGTATATCTTAGAAAATTTAAGGTTTTCGTTGCTCTTGATTTAAAAATATAAATCATAAATGAACATTACAGCTTATTTCGAAGTGATGTAAAATCCCAGAAAATTTTTCGACCTGTTTGTCAATTTAACAATTCACCAAGACATTTGAAAAGTAGGCAGTTATTTGAGTTACCAACCAGGATCAAACTGCATTTGGTTAGTCTTTTCTGCAGACAACGACAGGACAATTTTCTTACTATAGTTCAAAGCTTGTCAGATCAATTGATTACAATTTTTCTCGAGTAATTCCTGTGTACTCTGTGGAGTTGTCTTTTTCTTATATGATATTCATCCAGCTAGTAGGTGCATTTTCATCAGCATACTGTACTAAACAACAAGATTTGAAAATGCTTAGGAAGATCCTGTATTAGGATATTAAATAAAAATTAGGTGCTAATCACTGAACCTTGTGGAATCCCCATGTCTGATGGTGCCGTGAAGTAGAATAACTAGCTCCCACTCTAGCCTGTATTGTCTATTAGCTAAAAAGATTAATGTAATTGTACATATTGCCGTTAACCATAACTGATTCTTAGCTGAACAATAAACGTTTATGCCAAACTTGATTCTTAAGACTTTTTTTTCATCAAAGAAAGTATCTTAAACACTTTTATCTGCGGGAAAACTGTTGTTTGATCTGCTGTCGTAAGTTTAACAGGTGTTCAACTGCGGATATCCTTTTCTAAAAACCCGCCCTGGTTTACGGAATAACGTTATTTTTATCACAGTAGTGTAAAGTCTGTTTAAGATCAATCTTTCTTTAGGGTTTGCTCGTTGTGGGGACGTCATAGCAATGGGTCTGTAACGGTTTTTATCAGTTTTCGATTTTCCTGCTTTTAATATCGGTTTGAAATATAGAATTTTGCCTGAATTTGCGGTACAGTATTCCGCTAACTAACCAGCATTTCTGCAAAATTTTGTTGTAGGAATATAGATAGTTTTCAGGGAGCTGTTTAATCATTTTTCAGTCGAAACTGCATCATACTACCGAATCGTTTTGTTTTGTAGAAAACTGTATTGTGTGTGTTTTTTAGCTCTTCTAGGTGATTGGAGAATTAAACCAGAGAGAGATCATTCTGAGGTATTGGTATCAGTGTAGATTGAGTTGTTATCTTCATTTCTCTGTGATGTATGCAGTCAAGGAGTTAACCTTCAAACTTTACTGTTGTTATAGCAAATATGGTCCACATAGGTTTCTGTTTGTCCATGTCTGGAAGGAACTGTTGTTACAGGTTTCTATCTGTATAGGACACCTAGGTTAGTTGGTTCCATTCTATCTTTCTGAGTCATTTTCGTCCATGACTTTATGGAAATCTTTGAAATCTGAAATTTTTCTTTTTTGCAGAGATGATGCCATAATCTTTCTTTGCTTCAGCAATGATTTTGTTACATTGGATGTTAGCTTTTTTCATTTCCACATGATCTTCAGGTTTTCCGCTTTGATGTAGATTTTGAATTTCTCCCTTTATATTGAACTGCTTTCTAACATTTTTGCTCACTTCTGTCACCAAACATACCCAATCGATTATTCGATTTAGAAGTTTGTGTTTTCGGAATTAATACGTCGTGCAGCGGCTTTAGAATTGAATCTTGGAATTTAGGAAAAATTATGTCTACATTTTCACTTTATAATTTGTCTGTTAATCATGATTAGCAAGAGCATTCGAACTAAGGTCTGTCTGGCACGATTGTAATTAATATTTTGGAATATTATCAGGAGAGCTGTCTTTCATCCTGATCGTTTGTTTTGTCAGTGATGGTTATGATGATAGGTAGATGATCGCTTCCCAAAGTGTTCTGTGAGTTTTTCAGGGTACAGGGTATGGTGCTAATTCTGGTGATATCAGAGGACAATTCGATGGCTGTCGCCCTGTGTTTGGAGGACATCAGGGATCCCTAGTGACACTACCATCATTTAGAAGGTAAAAGCGAACTATTCAACGATATTTTCTTACCAATACGATTGCTCGTAAACAGTAGAACGTTCTTTTCCAAAATGGGGAGTGGGATTTAAGTCTCCACATATTAGCCATTTAACACGCTGCTGATCTTGGATCGTGCGCAGCCATTCTGTGTTGCGGTCATTTGGACCTGTAGGCAGGTACACTGATAAAAACGTTGTGTTTAAGAATTGCTTATTGGACAGTGGCTGAACAAGCGTGCAAATCGTCGCTTGATTTCACTAAACGGGGGAAGTAAGTAAGCAGTATTGTAACTTTTGAATATGTAGATCGCGGTGGATACCTTCTTCCCGTGATTCCCTCATTCATAGACTGGAGGATAGTATTTATCTGGGAAATTGGGAAAGCTTGGTTGCAACAACATTAATCGACTGCAGAATAAACTCACTTCTATTTGATGTCAGGGAAATGCTCCAAGTAAGCCGATAGGTGGAAAGGGTATCTACAATTCCATTGCAAAAACTTGACTTGGGATTGTTGTCACGGGGGGGGCATTATGATACTGGGTTTTATCCCAACTTTCTATTGACTGTTATTTATGGTCGATAATAATGAATACTTTGATTTTTCTGTGTACTGGTGAGATGGGCAGAAAGAAAATTACGCAATTACTTCAAGACTACGAAGTAAAGATAACAAAATTGTAGCAAAACTATGAAAAGAAAATTACACGGTCATACGTAGATATACACTTATTGAGATGATTTTAGATTAAAATGGGATATCAAATAACCAATAAACAATATAATTGCATTTACTCGTCTTCAAATGAAAAAGAGTGTATAGTCCGAGTCTTGATAGTCGGACTAAAACCTGGTTATTGTATACTTTCAGCAGAAGATAATGTCAGAGATGACGAGGAAAAAGTCCTGTGACAAGAACGTCAAGGGGGATATTGTATATATAATTACTGTTATATCAAACATTATACGGGCAACCATGGTACGTAGTTTGTCGAAAGGTTGGTTACCGTTCTTTCTATGGTGAATCTGGAAGGGTGTAGCTGTGTGATCTTGGATCTTGCTGTTCTCCTTGGAGTCTCCCAAAAGAGGTCTGAATGTGTGCTTCCAAGATCTTCCTGCAAATGATGCTGGCTTCTATGGTGGTGGGGTGTATGTCATCTTTGAAATTGTTGAGTGGTACGAAGGTTTTCAGTGTGATACAAAAGAAATATTTTTCATATCAAAAGTTCAGCAGTAGTAAAGCGTTGAACAGATTTCGTTGAACCTCATTTAGTGCTGCGCCGTACAGGGGCAAACCTTACTAACGACTAATTTTGAATTAGGTTGTTCTTGTGCTATTTGTTTTTTGCATGAAGCGGAGGTTTTGTTGTTGTAGCGAGATCTTTACTATTCTAAATCATGCACACAACAGTGAAAAAACAATTACCGTCTGCAGTATCGTTCACAAAAATTTGGTGAAAAGGGCCTTGTCTAATGAGCTTTGAATGTCATGAGGCAGTGGTCACAGGGCACGAGTTCTCCTTCGAAGCCGTAAGATCGTCCCAGTCTTCTCGAGTTGACACCCTTCAACAAAGAAGTCGTGGAGACAGTGATAACATACGGAAGATCATTGGTGCTTGTTATGTTGTTTTGGAATTAGACCTATTTCAGAGCGTGATGCTGTATGGTTCGGATGTAAAATGACGTCTTTAGCTTGTGTGTGAAGTCATGCCGTTGTTCTTCTTGTTTTTTATTTTCTTTTCAGGCATTTTTGCTGCTTGCTGAATTTGTTTTGCTGATGGGTTTTTGGTGCCTTGATGGTTTCGAGACTGTTTGTCGTCCTGCTTGCTGGTGTGGTTTTGTTTCAGTACGTATGCATATGTGGGGATGTGTGTCAAGTAGATCCGTCTGTGTGTGACAGTTACGGGTTGGCATGAGTGACGTTCTATGTTTGATGGGTTGGAAGAAGTGCGAAGTACAGATCTTTTCCAAAGGATTTGGACTTGGTCCCGCAGAGCCAGTATGAAGTTTTTGAGTTCTGAGTACTTTCGCAGTCAGCAGTGCTGGGAAGTGGTTGCGGTGGCAGGTTGTCCCACTCTGCGTGTCAGTGGAAAGCAGTGGACATGTGAACCAGATGTAGAGGCAGACTCGGCCAATGTCCGATTGCGGGTTCTTTTCGATCTGCTCCATGTCGCTCGCCGATAAGCCTTCTCATCAGCCTTGCCTCTGATGCGTCTTCTTGTTTCTTTGGGCAGGGCGGCCTATTCTAGATCTTGTCATTTTGGGCCTTTTTTAACGTTTTCCCCGAAAATGAAAATTTTTTACTCTTAGGTGTCTCCGCACATCTTGGAATCATTTGTGTTTTGTTGTGGTTGTTTGTGATACTGTTGTTTTTCTGTTCGTGTTTTGTGTGCTTGTTTGTGTAGTGTTTTTTGGTTCATGTGTTGTATGGTTGTTGTGATACTGTGTTTTTCTGGTTCGTGTTTTGTGGTGCTTGTTTTGTGATAGTGTTTTTTCTGGTTCATGTGTTGTATGGTTGTTTGTGATACTGTGTTTTTTGGTTCGTGTTTTGTGCTGCTTGTTTGTGATAGTGTTTTTCTGGTTATTTGATGTGTTGTTTGGTTGTTGTGATACTGTGTTTTTCTGGTTCATGTGTTGATTGTGGTTTGTTGTGATACTGTGTTTTTTGGTTATGTGTTGTATGGTTGTTTGTGATACTGTGTTTTCTTGGTTTATGTGTTTGTGGTGGTTGTTTGCGATACTGTGTTTAGTGGGTCGTGTTTTGTGTGTTGATTGTGATACTGTTGTTTTTCTGGTCTTGTTTGTGTGGTTGTTTGTGATGTGGGACTTTTTTGTACAACTGGAATGTTTGTTATATGTTAGAATGTCCAGTCACTGGTTGATTAGCTAATTACACACATGATCAATAACTTATCACTTGATTTATGTTTAGAGATCTGTTACAAATATGACTAATCCACTAATGAGCTGGAGGGAATTCCTTTTCTGAACCTATGGCCTGTCACGGCAGTTTACAGATAAAAGTTCTTGGAGTATATTTATACAAAGACAATGTCTAAAACATTTAGCAGAAAAATATAAAGGCGACCTTATGCACAAACATTAAGATCTGCGGAAGGTGTTAAGATGAATACAATGTGAGAGTAATGGCTGAAGTAACAGTGAAAAGACAAATGAAGGACGCAGACACAAGGAGAGCTTGTCAGAGTGAGATGGAGTTTCACTTTTCTCTTTCTCTCACATGTGCTGTTGTGCCTGTGGCAGCAATCTTGATCATCAGCTTCCTTCACTGACGTTCTTAACATCACCACCTGCACCATGTTACTGATCAATCAGACAGATGAAAGGCAGCACCAATTCAGAAACTGTTTGATATTGACAATCACTTTTGTCAGAAACATGTATAGAGACATTCATTCCACATATCCCATCCATCACTTCCACCCATACAGAGTGTGGGTGTTTACAAGTTGAAAAAGATGACGGTTGGCCCACAATGATGCCCGAGATGTCTTTGCTGTAACAGCATGATGCACCTGATGTGGCCCCACTCCACAGACCATGGCCTGTGTGCCATCCATCGCCACCACAATCCAGGCAGAAACATCAGTCTGACATATTCTAATATAAAAGCATTTGATTCTTAATGGAGCATCGTGAAAGGCAAAAGATCAAATCCTGTAAGTTTTCTGATATACTACGCATCGACAGGCAATGGTAAAGTTGAATACAGAGATCAGTTCAAGCCAGACTCAGGAGATAATGGTCCAGGGCAGAACGGTTGGCTTGAAATCTACGAACAATGAGGAGAGTCATCACATTCCGAACACACCCAGGATAACCTACGATGGCAGGACAGGACTATCTGATCAACTGTGCTGTCTGAACTAATGGCGAGGAATAAACTATTCAAGGGGGTCACAGGTACAGCTGAGGTCGCTCTGTTGTAATACTGCCCACAGTCATGTTTATACGTTGTATTCTTACAGAGGATGTAGAATCCCCGGTCATGATATTCAGGCACATCTTCTTCAAAGTGTGTTACATTTCTTGATCATGGTTTGGACACAATAAACCGCTACCTGGTCTGTCTGAAAATCAGCGTGGGAGGGAAACCTGTGGAAATACTGCGTGACTATTTCTGAATCTTGAGCAAAGTCAGGTCTGATTTAACATCTTAGTTCAGGGCTAATTTACTGCAACTAATTGCCAAAATACTTGTAGGGACTTTTTTCTGAATTCGTGCGAGGTCAGGTCTGTGTACGTCTGTGACAGTCTCTAGTTCAGGGCTAGACTAATTTATTGCCAATCACACCTTAGTTCAGGGTTAATTAATTACCACACTTCTCTGTTCAGGGCTAATTTCATTGCCACAACCACACCTTATTTCAGGGCCACTTTATTGCCATACAAACTAGTTAAGAGCTAGTTTATTTTCACACACATGTTAGTTCTGGGCTATGTTATTTGCCATACACATCTTAGTTCAGGGCTTAAATTTATTACCATTACACATTATTAGTTCGGGGTAATTCATTGCATCAATCTTAGTTCCAAGGCTTATTCATTTGCCATACACATCTTTATTCCAGGGTTAATTAATTCCACACATCTTGTTCAGGCTTATCGTTGCACTCACATCTTAGTTCTAGGGCTAATTTATTGCCATACTAACTAGTTAGATGCTAGTTTATTCTCACTCACATCTTAGTTCTGGGCTTAAGTTATGCCATACACATCTTAGTTCTTCACCTTCATTTCAGCTTGTTTTCGGTCGATTGCTGGCATAAGCTTCCTCATCACCCGCCACTGTTTGCCGGTTCGATGCTGTTCTGGTCCATTGTTTGTCGAACATTTACTGATCGTCTCGCCATCTGGTTATCTGGCGATTCTGTTCCTTTTTTTGTGCTTTGAGAATTCCAGTGCATCACTTTGGTAAAGTCCATCTGTTGTCAGATCTCCTAATGACCTGACCAGCCCCTGTTCAAATTTTCATTCACAAACTGTGTCTATTATGTCTTGGACCTTATTGTTTCCTTCTCACCAATGCCACCGTTTCCGGTTCTTCCAGTTGATTCGTTATGATCAGTTTGTGGGGCACTTTGCTCCATATGTCACAAGTCAGCGTTATGCATGACGTCGTACACTCGGTCGTTTTCTTACAATCGGCATATCTTATTTCTAAGATGGTGATTGCTTTACTGAATGCTTCACCATCCGAAAACGTAATGCGACGTCTGATCTCTTGTTCCTTAGAGGCTGAGTCCATCGATATATACTGACCAAGGTAGTTATAGTGGTTTGACTTCCTCCATTGTGGGGTTTTCGTTACGAGGTTTCGTCTTTGGGCTTCCCCCAAAAGGTCGTTGCACATGATTTTAGTTTTCGTCTTTTTCATGCTCAATCCAATTTTTCAGCTGGTTTCGTTCAGTTCTACAAGCATTTTGCTTAGACCCTTTTTTGCTGTCAGCAAAGATTATGACATTTACCCGGGGAATCTGAGATGGCTCAGGTATTCGCTGTCTTTCTGGGTTCCTTTATTATCCCAGTTTAGTTTTGGAAGGCATTTTTCCATCCCCTGCCATGAAAAAGTTTGGAGAACTGGTGTCTCCTTGTCATACAAACCCCGGCAGAGTGAGGGAAAGACTCCCAGTCTTTTTTGGGACAGATGTATGTTTCCCGCGTTTTTTTAGAAGTACAGGGAACGTTTACGTAAACTGGGTTCACTCCCTGTTTTGGATGGAAACGATGACGTCAGGGATCTCTATGAAATCAAAGGGCCCTTTGGGGTAATCGACTAAATCCACGACTAGAGGGATTTTATATTCTGTGCATTTCTTGATGAAATTTGGGTTTACAACATGTAAAAGGTCTTGTGTCGAAAAGCTCTTTTGGAAGCCGGGTTGTTCTCTTGGTTGGTTCTCCCCGAGCGTGTCTGCAATTCTATTTGCAATTACTTTTATAAACAGTTTGTAGATGTTTTTTAACAGGCAAATTTGGACGGTAAATTTTTGATGTTCTTTGGATCTCCATTTTTCATATAGAAATATAAAGATTGCTTATTCCCGTTTATCTGGTATCTGCTTTGCTTGAGATTTTCATTGAATAAATTGGCAATTTTTTTGGTGAACTATCTCGCCTTTCAGATTCGAGATCTATTATGCCGTTATCTGGATTGGCAATTTCATCTTTTCCCTACCTTTTTTTTGGGAGTTTTGAAGACTCTTCGTTTTTCCATGAGATCCTTCGTTGCCCGTGAGAAATTGTTAGCCCTTTGGGTTTTGGCCCTTTTAATTCTTTGCCAACGTCGATGGGGTGGTTTGGTTGTATTGTTTTTTCAGATCCATGAGTGATTCCTCCTTGTCTTTAGAATCTTGCAGCGTTTCAACTAGGACGTTTGTATCTGTTTTTCAATTCCAATTGAAAGTTGATACTGTCGTCTTTAGGGATCCTGGTTGGTTCTGGTTTTTGGGATTGAACAGTTTTATCACCCTTTCTTTGTGTCAGTTTTTAACTCACAACGTACCATTCGATCGTTGGGCCTGTATTGACCTTATTCAGGACGTCTGCGTTCCTCACGATATCGATTCTGTTCGAAAAAAAGGAATTTTATCCATTTCGGTTTCGTAGTTTGGACTACGCAATGTCCATCTTCTAATTTCTTTCTCCTTAAAGAAAGTGTTGGTAATCTTGAAAATCTTCAGATGTTTTCGGGAAATTTACAAGCTCATCGCCTCTTTCGTTTTTTGTTTCTGTATCCGAAAATTTTTTTACAGTTTCATCTCTGCTCCCTACTTTATACATATTTAGTTCAGGGCTAATTTATTGCCATTTCACATTTAGTTCAGGGCTAAATTTTTTGCCATACATATCTTAGTTCAGGGCTAATCTATTGTCATACATATTTAGTTCAGGGGGTAATTTATTGCCCTAACTCTTAGTTCGGGTAATTTATTTTCCATACATATCTTAGTTCAGGGCTAATTTATTTCCGTACATTTTTTACTTCAGGGCTAATTTATTGCCATACACCCCTCTTAGTTAAGGGCTTTTTTTATTGCCATACATATTTAGGTTTAGGGCTAATTTTTTTGCCATACCCTTAAACTTAGTTTAGGGCCCAATTTATT
>JAPXFY010001673.1:25000-33531 GCA_030674185.1 Monoplex corrugatus | reverse complement strand
ACAACAACAACAAACAATTATCTGAAACTGTTCTATGGTAAAATACTCTAAGTGTTAAAAAACATACACATATTTAAGAAAATATATTTTCCTAATTTTTGTTTATTATTTTCGTCCAGAAATGAAGTTTCACAACGAGAACAATGATTTGACTGATATGTATTTTTTGTGGAATAAACTTCTGACAACTGCGGACTGCCAGGCAAATACAAAGTCTGGTGTCTACAGTTCATGCTGATACCAAAGCTGCTGTGGCCACTGCTAATCTATGACATTTGCACCAGCACAGTCGAAGCAATGGAAGCCAAAATCAACAAATACACAAGAAAATGGCTCGGTGTCCCACCTGGTCTCACTGATGTTGCATTCTACTGTCGTCAAGCAATGCTGAAGCTACCTCTGAAATCCATAGTGGAGGAATACAAAGTTGGAAAAGCAAGACTGTTGAGCATGCTGGAGGAATCGGAGGACAATATCGTGAGAGCAGTTCATCCAAAGCTGAGAACTGGCAGAAAGTGGAAAGTCCAAGAGGCTGTAAACAATGCCAAGAGAAACCTCAGCATCAAAGAAATAATTGGACACACGCAAACCAACAGACAGGGACTGGGAGCAACAAAAATGCAGTGGTGGTCCAAAGCCAAAGGGAAGGAAAAAAGAGACATGATCATACAGGAGTTGAAGGAAGAAGAAGATGTCAAAAGAGTGCAGAAGGCAGTCCAGCAAGGTCAACAGGGGCAATGGACAACATGGGACAGTGCACTCCAAAGAAGTCTCGGCTGGAACGATATGTGGCACATGGCTCCTCTAAGGATAAGCTTCCTCCTCAGATCTGTATATGACCTGCTCCCCTCGAATGCAAACTTAGTGAAATGGGGGAAAGCAGACGACCCAGCATGTCCGCTCTGTCAGAAGAAACAAACAGTGGAACATGTCCTAAGCTCTTGCAAAGTAGCGCTAGCCCAAGGAAGGTATACATGGAGGCACAACCAAGTTCTGAAAGTGATCACAGATGTGGTTAGCGAAAAAACCATGACCCCAAACGCACCAATTGCTATGACAACGTTCTACAAAGCAGGAGGGAAACAGGTCTGGCCCGAAAGGGCTATGACAACCAGCACATTGCCAAAGGGTCTTCTGGATGGAGCAGTCGACTGGGAGTGTACAGCAGACCTCCCAGAGTGGAGAAATTACCCAGATGTCATCAGCAAGACAGGCATGAGACCAGACATCGCTCTCCACTCTGACTCCTCGAAACAAGTGATTCTGATAGAACTCACTGTGCCATACGAAAGCAGAATGGAAGAAGCACATATCTACAAGACCGAAAAATACGCCGGTCTTGCCAGCACCCTGAAGAAAGCAGGTCTGCGGGTCAAAATCTTCGCCATAGAGGTCGGGGCAAGAGGGTTTGTGGGCACCTCCGCTTATGATCTCATGAAACAACTCGCCATTTCTGGGAAGAAGAGGACTAGAGCCCTTAAAGCGATGGCAGAGGCAGCAGAAAGGAGCTCAAGCTGGATCTGGGCAAGGAGGAACCAAAAAAGTGAACTTCATAAGGATTAAATTCCCTACAGATGATGTGTGCCCAGTTAGCACATTGGTAAAACCGCGTACCGCAGTTCTGAAGCGCAGAATCGCCCAGGTTCGATCCCCGGCGTGGGAAAAAAAAAATAGACAACAGCAGAAGGGCATCCAGGAGTCATGACCTGGATGTGGCCCGGCCCCCCGAGAGTGTAAGGAATTCAGGGCCGAAACACTTGTCTAAAGGGGGTTACTTCTCTGAAGACCTTCTGTTGTCTAGCTCTCCCTAGAGTTTCTTTCTACCTTCTACCTGACCCGTTGTCAAGGAATTTACAATATTCGAAAATGAAGTGAAACTCATTGCCTAACGGATTGTCATAAAAAAAAAACTTTCTTCTTCTGCTTTGTCTGTTTATCCTTTGTGTCTGCCTAATTCAGTCTCAAATTTATGACAGCTACATCGGAACAAATATCTGACAACTGTGTTTATATATTTCTTCATTCCAAATTCGGTTTTCTAAATTTAGATACGATATGCATTTACTCCTGGTTTCAAAGCTCTCTTCCAGACTTCCTGATAATCATCCTGAAGTGAAAGAGTGGCATTTTTATTTTACAAAATGTGTATTTGTGTCCAAATCTCTGAGATTCCCAAGCAAAATCAAAACCCATGTTAATCAATATTTTCTGAATATAAACTATTCAGCCTGAACAGTTTTTGTTTTTTCTTACATATGAATCACGGAGAAATTTGTATAAGTTTATATGATTTAACATAGTATTTCTCTGTGATGACATATGACAACAGGCTACTCCAAAAATGCATCATTTTAGAATTAACCAGCACTGAAACTGGATATAACTCCGTTTCATCATACACCTGCGACAAGGGTAAACGAGAACGCTCACGCTATTTGAACGATGACTTGAATTCGATCAGTATTCATCATCATCATCAGTCCCGTAGTCTGGTTGACCGTTGGGGCACCACTGAAGATTTTGCAACCAACTTCCTCCACTCCTCACGGTCCTCAGCTTTCCGCAGAATGATATTCCATTCAAGGCCAGTCCACTCTCTGATATTGTGTCTGTCTTCCCATCTTTTTCTCTGTCTGACTCTTCGTCTCCCTCCCTGAACTGTTTCCTGCAAGACGGTCTTGGCCAGTCCAGATGATCGTGTGACATGCCCGTACCACCTCAGTCTGCATCTTTTCACTGAAGCCAGGAGGTCTTCATACGGCCCGATGGCGTTTTCGATTCGGGTTTTCACTTCCTTTTTGGTTAGTATTAGTACCGTACAAACTGTGATAAACATGCCAAAGAGACAATATTAAAATTTGATTGATTCGTTTGATGCCTGATATGCTATTATGTTATCTATGATATGCTATTATGCTATCTAATATTTGAACGTAAAATATACATCACACACTATTTCAGTCGTAACGCTTCTCAGTAGTTCTAACAATTGTTTCAGAAATGTAAGATGGAATTTCTCAAGCAAGTGCATGTTCTCACATCCCCACAATTCACACCCATACAGTAATAAAGGAGCAACAGCTGTGATGTATAAATTACAAACAATACTGACTGGCAAATATTGATTTCTGTCTGCCTGCAATAAAGAAAACAGCATTCTGAGCCTGATTATGTGCAATTTTTTTACCCATATGAAATTTAACCAGTTCGACAAAAATCTATTTCCTAAATATTTCAACCCATTATGGACCATAATAAAAGGCGTCATGGGGACTGTCCCATCCATTGAAAACCATCACCTTGGTTACAATTGTATTAACTTCATGTTTCCAACGGTACAGTAGCCATGCAGAGTAACAAGATTTTTGTAAATCTCACCAGTCGCCGTGGTGTAGGGGTTAGTGCAACGGACTTCCGACTGAAAGGTTGTGGGTTCGAATCCCCATCAGTACATTCAAAAATCGTTGTGGGATTTTTCGGCTCTAACCGGCTCCTACCCAGAGTTGGGTGTGCTATGGGCTCAAATGAAAGACTGGGACCACATAGTCGAGTCTCATCCACTTCATGGATGCGTCATTGAGTATTGCTCAAATCTTCTGACCAGCACCGCAGGTGTCTGTATCTCTCAGGCCTGGTTGACACCAGGATATATTATGATAGTAAGATTAGAGTACAGCCCTGTCACGCAGTCTCATTCCTAGATGGAACTCCATAGCATCATGATTATCATCCTCATCGACATCATCATCATCGCATTGTAAAAAAGTGTGCTAGCTTCTTTGGCCATTAAGGTGCCGCAAAAAATGGGACGAAAAAAAAAGGTGAGCGCAAAGATAACTTCCCTGGGTGCAATGATCCTAAAAAAAAAAAGTTTTACAAATCTCTCTTTAAATCTGACAATAAATGTATATCATCAACATAAAGCAATAATGATAACTATGTGTAGTGTATCAGATTTACATTAGGGGCACCAAAGTCAATATTAAACGGTAAACAATAATTGTCTAATATTGCTCAAGATCATTTAAATAAAGAGAAAACAGAACAGGTGAAAGACTATCACCTTGTCTAACACCTCTATAACTGATACGGAGACTCGATGTTTTTCTAATCACTCAAACACAAGATTTAATTTGACTGTACAGACTGCCAACAGTAGGACTGTTCCTACCCACCAGATCCGACAGGCGACTCTTCAACTCGCAAGACTGAAAGCAAAGACAAATGTGCGTGAGGCCATTATCAGGGACCTGCTTTTTGCCAATGATGCTGCTGTTACCTCACACACTGAGCAACAATGTCGCTGCTGATACCTCACACACTGAGCAACAATGTCGCTGCTGTTACCTCACACACTGAGCAACAATGTCGCTGCTGTTACCTCACACACTGAGCAACAATGTCGCTGCTGTTACCTCACACACTGAGCAACAATGTCGCTGCTGTTATCTCACACACTGAGCAACAAGGCGCTGCTGTTACCTCACACACTGAGCAACAATGTCGCTGCTGTTACCTCACACACTGAGCAACAATGTCGCTGCTGTTACCTCACACACTGAGCAACAACTCCAGTGCCTCATAGATTTTCCCAAGCCTGCAAAACTCTTTGGTCTGACCTCTTTTTTTTTTCCTGTGTGTGTGTGTGTGTGTGTGTGTGTGTGTGTGTGTGTGTGTGTGTGTGTGTGTATGTGTGTGTGTGTGTGTGTGTGTGTGTGTGTGTGTGTGTGTGTGTGTGTGTGTGTGTTTGTGTGTGTGTGTGTGTGTGTGTGTGTGTGTGTGTGTGTGTGTGTGTGTGTGTGTAAAATCACTATTGTGAACAGACATTAAATAAAGATTCCATTCCATTCCATCAGCCTGAAAAAGACGAACGTAATGAGTCAAGAAGTGGACGTTCCACCTGTTATCACCATGGACAACTACGAACTTGATGTTGTCCACCAGCTCACATACCTCAGGTCCATCATCAGCAACAATCTGTCCCTCGATACCGAGATCAACAAGCACATTGGCAAGGCTGCAGCAACCTCAGGCCGACTTACTTCTCGCGCATGGGAGAAACCAAAACTGACAACCCTGACCAAGATGGCAGTGTACAACGCCTGCATCATTATCACACTACTGTATGACAGCGAAACACGGACAACATATGTGACCTCCCACCACGAAATCAGTCTTAACTAGTATTTTGGGCATTTTGAGATATACATATCACTGGAAAGTATACATTCTGCTGATTATTTTGGATCTTGAGTAAAGCTTGTACTCAAAAATATGTAGAAGTTATGTATGTTTAAAGTCATAAAGTTGTATGACGGTCATTTTGAGAAAACGGCCTCTAAAGTTTTTGTGTGCTCTCCTACACATTTTCCTTAAATTTCTTTATTTGGTGGCTTTGACCCAGTTTGTTTCTAATTTTTGCTGTCATTATCTGAAAGGTGCACCAAAGAGCTTTCTGTCTGTATATTACATGTGCGAATACTGTACAGGTTACGGTTTATAATAAGAGACAACAATAGGTACTTTTGGTAGGAAATTGCATTCTTTCTGCTGCGATCAGTGCATTAAAATACCATTTTAAAATGATTAATAATGGTTTTTTTTCAAGAAAAAAATTTCTGTGGGGGATAGAATATAGTCTACATAAATAAATTTTGAGAAAAAGTCAAAACACCCCAGATAGACCCTCAGTCACCTTTTCAGCTCCTAGTGCTGTTCGACTGACTGCGAGTTAAGACTGATTTCGTGGTGGGAGGTCACATATGCCAAACAAGAGCGAAAGCTGAACAGCTTTCATTGCGCTGCCTTCGCCGCGTCCTCGGCATCAAGTGGAGCGACAAAATACCAAATGCCCAGGTCCTAGCATGCACTGGTCTCCCTACCATACACACATTGCTCAGACAACGCAGGCTGCGCAGGCTTGGCCATGTGCGCCGGATGGAGGCTGGAGGCTGGACATATCACAAAGGAGGTCCCTTACGGTGAACTAGTCTCCGGCAAGAGAGCTGTTAGCCGCTCCTAGCTACGATACAAAGACGTCTGCAAGTGCGATATGAAAGCTCTGGACATCAACGCAGAGAGCTGGGAAGACACAGCAGCCGACCGCAACAGACGGCACAGTATGCTCCAGAAAAGAAAATCCAGACCTTAAGCCATTTTATGAGGAAGGGGGATTTGGAGCACCTGGTCACAACGGGAAAGCTGAAGGGAAAGAGAGCACCAGGTAGACCCAGGGAGAAAATGCTAGACGGACTTGCGGAGTGGCTGAAGACGAGGAGGGTGGAGGAGATGCTTGGGGCAACAAGAGAGAGACAGATGGAGGTCCATGATCGCCAACGCCATGCGGCAAGGAACTGATGATGATGATGATGATGATGATGATGATGATGATGATGATGATGATGATGATGATGATGATGATGATGATGATGATGATGATGATGATGATGATGATGATGATGATGAGACCTTAGATCAGGAAAAGAGAGCCAGACGGAAAACGATTTCCTGTGAAAGCAATCCCATGGCCAGCATCCATACATACTCGTACATCCAATGTCGCAGAGACTGCCTTTCCCGGATGGACCTTACTGACCACAGCCAAAGCTGCTCCAGAGGCGTCAACACGACTCAACATGACACTAGGGTGTATCATCCATAGTCGACGCAGACTGACGGAGGCCAGCTATGACTACTACTACTACTACTACTACTACTACTACTACTACTACTACTACTACTACTACTACTACTACTACTACTACTACTACTACTACTACTACTACTACTACTACCACCACTACTACTGATACCACCACTACAACTACTACTACTACTACTACTACTACTACTACTACTACTACTACTACTATTACTACAACTACTATCACTACTACTACTATCATCACTACTACTATCATCACTACTACTATCACTACTACTACTATCACTACTACTACTACTACTACTACTACTACTACTACTATCACTACTACTATCACTACTACTACTGCTGCTTCTACTACTACTACTACTACTACTACTACTACTACTACTACTACTACTACTACTACTACTACTACTACTGCCGCCAGTGCCATAGCACTGAAACTGCCCTACTACACATTCTCAACAATCTCCTCCTTGCAACTGATACTGGCAAAGTCTCTCTCCTCACACTCCTTGATCTGTCTGCAGCCTTTGATACCATTGACCATGGTATTCTCCTTTCTAGACTTCATCATACTTTTGGCATCTCTGACATTGCTCTCTCCTGGTTAACTTCATATCTATCAAACAGAAAACAAACTGTTCTCATCAATGGCACTTACTCTCAACCTGCATACCTGACCTGTGGTGTTCCATAAGGATCTGTCCTTGGCCCTGTTCTTTTCACTTTTTATACCTCCCCCCTGTCCACCATCATCAACTCCCACTCTATAAAACACCACTTCTATGCTGATGACACCCAACTTCTAGACAGTGACTCATCTGATAATATACAGCGCCTGTTGACTCGCACCACTGAGTGTTACTCGGACATTAAGAACTGGATGACGTTCAGCAAACTTCAGCTTAATGACGACAAGACAGAAGCTATCCTCATTGGCACCCGTCAGAAACTTTCTCAGCTGCTTCCTCTTTCTCTCCCATTATGTAACACATCAGTCCCAATTTCTGATTCAGCTAAAAACCTTGGTGTCTGCATCGACTCTACCCTCTCCATGAACAACTTTGTTTCTCAAACTGCCAGATCTTGTTACTATCACCTCCATCGTATAAGCCTGATCAGGAAGTATCTCTCTATCGAAACAACTGCAAAACTCGTTCTCTCCTTCATAATGTCTCGCATTGACTATTGCAATTCACTCCTGTCTGGTCTTCCTGCCTCCACCATTCACATCCTACAGCGCATTCAAAACAATGATGTACGCCTTGTACTCAAAAAGAAAAAAAGCTGACCACATATCTCCTCTCCTGGCACAACTTCACTGGCTCCCTGTATCAAAGCGCATACAGTACAAACTAGACACCATGTGCTACAAAAGCCTCAATAACGCAGCCCCCCATTACCTGTCAAGCCTACTTGAGATCTATCTTCCCTCACGTACCCTCCGCTCTGCCTCCGATCCTCTGACTTTTCGCTTTCCACGCACTAAGCTCAATACCTATGGTCCACGAGCCTTCTCTGCTTCTGGTCCACTCTCCTGGAACAAACTTCCTCTCTCAGTCCGTCAGCAACCTACTTTTGTCTCCTTCAAGTCCGCTCTCAAAACTCACCTTTTCTCCTCTGCATAAAATCCTAATCTCACTCAACCCCCCTCTGCAGCCTGTCTCCGCTCGGAGGGGAATCACATTGTTATAATATATTATTGTATATGATATGCCCTCTATAATTTTCCATTGCTTTTATTCTTGCTTTTATTGCTTTTATTCTTTCTCCCCATTTATAGCCATGCGTGTGTGTGTGTGTGTGTGTGTGTGTGTGTGTGTGTGTGCGTGCGTGCGTGTGCGTGCGTGCGTGCGTGCGT
>JAPXFY010001673.1:20000-22500 GCA_030674185.1 Monoplex corrugatus | reverse complement strand
CAGACACACACACACACACACACACACACAAAACACACACACCACACACCACACAAGCACACACAGACACAGACACACACACAGACACACAGACACGCACACACACACACACAAACACAAACATCGCCTTGTGTATCGCCCGTGCTGCAGCCGTGTTGTGACAACACATTACTCCCCTTGCGCTATCGCGGACCCCCTCAGGAAGTTGAGCCTGCAGAAGTACACTCGCGCTGAACTGCTTGCTGCTAGGCCTACAGCTTCACGCCTTTCTCCCGAACTGACATTCTGCCTTCGTTTTCTTCAAATCGGCGTTGATTTGCCTCGGAAACGGTATCGTCAGAAGGGAAAGCTGGGTGATAAAATAAAGGTACTGTCTCTTAACTGTCAATCCTCTCGAAACAAAGCCATTGATATTCATGACTCTACAGCGCAGCCTGGTTCCCCTGGCCCACTGCACTCGTCTTTTGACACCACACAGCCTGACACTCCACCCAACTCCAAGCTACTTGTATGTTCATTTAATGCTCAGGCTCTTGGAACCAAATCTCACAAACGCTCTGCTGTAAACACATTTATTACTGTTCATGATGTTGATATTATGTTTATCACAGAGACCTGGTTACGATCATCTGGTCATGAAGTTCAACTGAAAGAACTGGCTCCCCCCAATTACACAGTACTGTCGTATGCCCGTGACTCTCTTGGTGTGCCTGGAAGGGGAGGGGTATTGCAGTTGTCGTCAAGGACTCATTGATTAAGAATGCTAGATTTAATCAGTCTCCTCTGACTCATCCTACATTTGAAGCGGCCATTCTGTCTTTGACTGTAAACAAAACTAGTATTAATTTAGTGTGTGTGTATAGGCCACCTCCTAGTCAAAGAAACAAATTTACAAGTGTCATGTTCTTTGATCAGTTTCCGGACTTTTTAGAGTATTGTGATTCTTTGCATGGCAAAACACTCTTGATGGGTGATTTTAATGTGCATTTTGATGTGAAACATGAATTAGATACGAGAAGGTTGACGGATCTGTTGGAAATGTTTGGGTTCGGCCAGTCTGTGACTGGACCAACTCAGAAGAGAGGACACACTATTGATCTTGTTTTATACCGTTTGTCAGGCAATCTTCTGTCTTCTACTGTTGTTAGCCATGAGCTGATGTCTGATCACAATGCAGTTTTGTTGACTTTGAATCTTCCTAAGCTTGTCTCGGACCCAGTGACTGTTGTGTTCCGCAGAATCGACAGGATTGATGCCCAGTCTTTCAAAGATGACCTAAGGCTGCAAATTCCTCTGATTTCTACCGTTTCTGACTACAACAGCGCACTCAGGTCTGTGCTTGACAACCACGCCCCTCTCTGCCAGCGTAAGGTTCGCCCCAGGAAATTTAACCCTTGGTTCAGTTCCATCTCTGAGCAATTTTGCAAACTGAAACGCGAACGTCGTCAGGCAGAGAGGTGCTGGCTGAAGACTAAATTGACAGTTCATAAAGAAATTTACGAAACTGCAAAACACAAGGTCATCGATCTTGTCGAGACTGCAAAGCGGGCATTTTATTCTGCAAAGATTATGGCGAGCAGATCGTGCAAAGAAATTTTTCAGACTTTCAATTTTCTGCTCGGGAAACAAGACGCCTCCCTATTACCCAGTGATTATTCCCCTGATACATTGCCCACTGTTTTTGCTGAGTACTTCTCTGAAAAGATTAGGAAAATTAGAACTGCTTTTGCCTCTTCTGATACCACTGTACTGGATGTGGATTGTTTTGTAGGAACTCCCCTCACGGCTTTTACGCCCGTCTCAGAAGATTTTGTTTTGAGCGTCTTGAAAAGTACTGTGCCAAAATCATGTGAGTTAGACCCATCCCCACCAAACTTTTGTACGAAAACATTGATGTTGTTCTCCCTACCATCACAAGCATCATCAATGATTCTTTAGCTTCCGGTTCGGTCCCTAGTGATTTCAAGACAGCAGTCATTAGACCTTTGCTGAAAAAGCCTTCTCTGGACAAAAACGTACTGAGCAATTACAGGCCCGTATCAAATTTACCTTTTTTATCTAAAGTTTTAGAAAAGGTCGTGCTGAGTCAGCTTCTTGGTCATCTGGAAGCCAACAACCTGTGTAACCGTTTTCAGTCAGCCTACCGTGCTGGCCATAGCACTGAGACCGTCCTACTTCGTGTTGTAAACGATATTCTGTCTGCTCTTGACGAAAACAAACTCTCTGTTCTTTTGCTCTTGGACAACTCCGCTGCTTTCGACACCATCGACCACAAAATTCTCATTTCGCGACTTCAAAACGTTTTTGGCATCTGTTCCACAGCCCTCCAGTGGTTTCATTCGTATCTGCTGGATCGAAAACAGTATGTATCGGTCGATGGTCATAATTCTTTATCACTTCCTCTTGATTTTGGTGTTCCGCAAGGCTCGGTGCTAGGGCCAGTTCTGTTTGTCTTGTATACCACCCCCCTGTCTGAGGTCATTGAGCGCCATGGAGTTAG
>JAPXFY010001673.1:7500-10000 GCA_030674185.1 Monoplex corrugatus | reverse complement strand
TCATACAGATGTAGAAAGTGCAAGACAACAAGGGGAAGAAAAAATTGTATGGTCTGAAGAATTAGCAAGTTTATTTGTACAAGAGCTTGATGGTTCTGAGTTCAACAATTGTCTACAGACAGCTTTCGGTTTGTTAGATTATAATGTGAATGACAGTTCGGAGCAGTTTACTAAGGCTTTATGCGGGGCAGCTGCGTGTATGGTACGAACAGTGAGACAAGGACAAAAGAAACAGAATGATTGGTTTGATAAGGAATGTGAAAGAAAGAAACAAGAAGTTAAGAGGCTACTGAAAAGATTCCAGAGATGCAAAACAGAAAAAGAAAAAAAAGAAAAAAGAGAAGCATATGTCATATCACGAAAAGAGTATGTTAAACTAAGGAAAACGAAAGAAAGGGAATACGAAGATAAGAAAATAAGAACACTCAAAGATTCCATCAATGACTCCAGGACATTCTGGTCAATAATAAGATCTGTTAATAGAAAGGCCTTTGTGTACAATGAAATTTCTATTGAACAATGGTACAATCATTTCTGCAGTGTTTTCAATGATATCGGGGGAAATACTGCACAAGAGAGTAATATAGTAGAGGAAGAAAATAATTTTGAGCCCCTTTTCAATGAGCCTATAACTAAAGAAGAAGTGACTGCGAGTATCAGGCATTTGAAAGCAGGAAAGAGCGCAGGACCAGATCAAATAATCAGCGAAATGTTAAAACATGCAAATGCTAATGTAATTGATTTCCTTGTCCATTTATGTAACAAGCTTTTTGATAATGGCATTTTTCCGTCAGAATGGGCAAAGTCCATAATAATCCCAATTCATAAAAAAGGAGATGTGAATAATCCAGATAATTATAGAGGAGTCGCTCTAACAAGTATAGTGAGTAAAGTTTATACATATATTTTGAATAAGAGATTAACAAAGTGGGCAGAAAAAGAAGAGAAAATAGTTGAAGAACAAGCTGGATTTAGAGCAAAATACAGTACAATTGATCATATTTTCACACTTTACTCCCTTGTGCAGAAGCATTTACTTTTAAATAAGAAACTTTATGTTGCATTTGTGGATTTTAGGAAGGCATTCGATTCTGTGAATCGTAATAATCTTTGGAATGTATTACGTAAAAGTGGTGTGAATGGAAAATTATATATGGCCCTAAGAGGAGTTTACAACTCAGTGTTTGCATGCGTGCGTGAGAAGTGTGTATATTCAGATTATTTTGAATGCCCTAAAGGAGTGAAACAGGGGTGTCAATTGAGTCCTCAATTGTTTTCATTTTTCATTAATGAATTAGCAGTGGAACTGTCAAGAAAAGGCAGGCATGGCATTCAAATCATCCCTGGGGTTATTGAGATATTCCTATTGCTGTTTGCAGACGATGTTATTCTTCTCTCTGGTACAGTCAAAGGCTTACAAAACCAGTTAAATGTCTTAAAGGAAGAATCGGATCGACTAGCTTTAACAGTTAATATGGATAAAACTAATATTATGATTTTCAGGAAGGGTGGACATTTATCAAAATACGAAAAATGGTTCTATGGAATTAACGAGGTTAAAGTTGTTAATTCCTATAAATACTTAGGAATGATATTTTCGACAAAATTAAGTTTAAATTATGCATGGGAAGAATCTTGTAATAAAGGGAAAAAGGGTGTTATTGAAATTCTAAAATCCTTACGGAAGCTCAATTCTATTGATTGTAATTTATATTGGAAAATGTTTGATACACAGATAGAACCTTTACTTACATATGCAGCTGAAGTATGGGGTCTTACTGTAAATCCACATATGGAAAAAGTGCATACATATGCTATAAAACGTTTTTTGGCTGTACCAATTCACTCTTCTAACACTGTTTTATATGGAGAAACTGGAAGATATCCTTTATACATTAGAACCTTTGTGAAGAGTATTAAATACTGGTTGAAATTGTTAAGGCTTCCACAATCTCGGTTATGTAAACAGGCATATGAAATGACGGTTACTCAAATGGAAATAGGAAAACAGAACTGGGCCTATCAGGTAAAAAAGGCTTTATCAGAACTTGGGTTTGGAATCGTGTGGTTGTCCCAGGGAGTAGGAAATGAGTGTCAGTTTATTAATGAATATAAAGACAGGCTTATTTGTTCGTTTAAACAAAATTGGCACTCAGATATGGAAAACAAAGAAAAATATAGTTGGTTCTTCTCATTTAAAGATGTTTTTCAAACTGAAAAATATCTCAGTGTTGTTACGGATAAATGGCAAAGAACTAATTACGCAAGATTTAGATTAAGAACACTTGGTTTCAATGCAAATAAAAATTGGTTTCAACCTGGGACGTCCACAGTATATCCTTGCCCCTTATGTGGAAACAATGTCGATAATGAAAAACACTTTTTATTCCAATGTGCCAAATTTTTGACACAATACGTGGAAAATGCAAAGTTTTTGAATCCGACATGGCGAAAAGACAAGATGTTGTATCTATTTTGTCATCTGATGACGAAGTCATAA
>JAPXFY010001673.1:0-2500 GCA_030674185.1 Monoplex corrugatus | reverse complement strand
AGTTCGCAGAGGCCTTTCAGAGAGAATACGATGCATTGCAGCCCAGAGACTCTGCCACTGAGAGATGGGAAACGCTACGAGACACCATGCACCGCATTGCTATGGCCACCTTTGGGAAGAAAACTGTGAAGTCCCACGACTGGTTTGAGGCCAAATCATCAGAGATGACTCCCACTGTTGAGGCCAAGCGTGCCGCACTCACCAAGTATAAGCGGTCACCCAGTGAGAAGAACCTGCAAATCCTCAGGGCTGCCAGAGGTAAGGTTCAGCTTAACGCCAGGCGCTGCGCAAACGAGTACTGGACAGGGCTCAGCGAAGAGATACAGAGTGCTGCTGAAAGAGGCAACATCCGAGGAATGTATGATGGCATCAAGAAGGCACTGGGACCAACACAGAGCAAGATCGCCCCCCTCAAATCTTCCACTGGGGAAGTAATCAGCAATCCTAGCCAACAGATGGAAAGATGGGCGGAACACTACTCCGACCTCTACTCCACACAGAACATGGTGTCCCCCTCAGCCCTCAATGCCATCAAGTGCATGCCGGTAATGGAAAAACTTGATGCAGAGCCAACTGCGGACGAACTCAGCAAGGCCATTGATAGCCTGGCATCAGGGAAGGCACCTGGCAACGACGGAATTCCCACAGACCTCATCAAGCACTGCAAGACTTCTCTTCTGCACCCTTTGCACGCAGTTCTCTGTCAGTGTTGAAATGAGGGAGCTGTACCACAGGACATGAGGGACGTCAAGATCGTCACCCTGTACAAAAACAAGGGCGAAAGGAGCGACTGCAACAACTACAGAGGTATCTCGCTCCTCAGCATTGTTGGCAAAGTCTATGCTCGGGTCTCCTAATCCGCCTGCAGAAACTGGCTGAACGCGTCTACCCGGAATCACAGTGTGGTTTTCGAGCAGAGAGATCCACGGTAGACATGGTCTTCTCCCTTCGCCAATTCCAGGAGAAGTGCAGAGATCAGCGGATGCCCCTGTATGTGGCATTCATTGACCTCACCAAGGCCTTTGACCTAGTCAGCAGAGATGGCCTTATCAGGGCTCTCCGAAAAATTGGCTGCCCCCCCAAACTGCACAGCTTAATTGAGTCCTTCCACTCAAACATGAAAGGGATGGTGCAGTTCAACGGAAACCTCTCCAAGCCCTTCGACGTACGCAGCGGTGTGAAACAAGGCTGCGTCCTGGCCCCAACCCTCTTTGGAATCTTCTTCGCTCTCCTCCTGAGGCATGCGTTCAGCGCAGCGCAAGAAGGGATCCACCTGCGGACCAGATCAGATGGCAGGCTCTTCAACTTCGCCCGCCTCAGAGCAAGGACAAAGGTCCGTGAAGCCCTCATCAGAGACATGCTATTTGCCGACGATGCCGCAGTTGTGACCCATACTCAGCGGGACTTGCAGTCACTAATGGACCGCTTCTCCCAGGCCTGCAAAGATTTTGGTCTGACCATGAGTCTTAAGAAGACAAATGTCCTGGGCCAAGACACGCCATATCCATCAGCCATCACCATTGATGACTACGAGCTTGAAGCCATCCATCAATTCACATATCTTGGGTCCACCATCACCGATAACCTCTCCCTTGACACAGAGGTCGACAAGAGGATCGGGAAGGCAGCCACAACACTAGCCCGCCTCACACAAAGGGTGTGGACAAATCCCAAGCTGACCACTAAGACAAAGATGGCTGTATACAACGCCTGTGTCCTCAGCACCTTGCTGTATGGCAGCGAGGCATGGACCACGCATGCTCATCAGGAGAAAAGGCTCAATACCTTCCACCTGAGAAGCCTACGGCGCATACTTCGCATTTCCTGGCAAGACAAGGTGACCAACACCGAAGTCCTAACCTGCGCTGGCCTCCCAACAATGCATACCATGCTGAGACAGCGTCGGCTGCGCTGGTTGGGCCACGTTCGCCGCATGGAAGATGGTCGCATCCCAAAAGACATCCTTTATGGTGAGCTTGCCACAGGGCAGAAAAACATTGGCCGCCCACAGCTGAGATACAAAGACGTATGCAAGCGTGACATGAAGGCGCTTGAGATCAACACTGAGTCCTGGGAGGACCTCGCAGACGACCGCAACAGCTGGAGAACTACTCTCAAGAAACAGCTGCGGATTGGTGAGGACAAACTGTCAGCTGCTGCAGCAGAAAAGCGAGTTCGCAGAAAAGGGATGACAGCCAACAGACCAGCATCAGCATACACATGCGACCGCTGCGACAGAGACTGCCTCTCTCGCATTGGTCTGTACAGTCACAGGCGACGCTGCTTGGACCAAGCAGACAGCCCATCTAGACATTGAAACGGATGTACTTTGTCCATGGTCAGTCATGACCGAAGGAGGCCTACTACCACTACTACTATGTGTGTGTGTTACTCTCTGTGTGTGTATGTGTGAATGTGTGTGTATGTATGTTTGTATGTACATATGTGTGTATGTGTGTATGTATGTATGTATGTATGTATGTATGTATGTATGTATGTA